>SMLS01075278.1:0-22964 GCA_004785975.1 Popillia japonica
TGTTATCCTGACATGGATATCCATTCCCATGTCTCTCTCGAAGTGCACTCAGAGGTATCTTAAGGATTCTTGAGAATGCGTCACGTTTTCTCCCACGCGGATGCTGATGCTCTTGTTCCTTCCGCTCTTCCCTCCCGAGTCTTTCCAGCACTCTCTCGGTTGTTATCCTGAGATGGGGCTATCCATTCTTATGTCTCTCTCGAAATGCAGTCACAGGTAGGTACCTTAATGATTCTTGAGAATGCATCACGGTTTCTCCCACGCGGATGCTGATGCTCTTGTTCCTTCCGCTCTTCCCTTCCGAGCCTTTCCAGCTCTCTCTCGGTTGTTATCCTGAGATGGGGCTATCCATTCTTATGTCTCTCTCGAAATGAAGTCACAGGTTGGTACCTTAACGATTCTTGAGAATGCATCACGTTTTCTCTCACGCGGATGCTGATGCTCTTGTTCCTTTCGCTCTTCCCTCCCGAGCCTTTCCAACTCTCTCTCGGTTGTTATCCTGAGATGGGGCTATCCATTCTTATGTCTCTCTCGAAGTGCAGTCACAGGTAGGTACCTTAAGGATTTTTGAGAATGCATCACGTTTTCACCCATCCGAATGCTGATGCTTTTGTTGCTTCCTGTTCCCCTTCATTAGGAAGAAGTACTGCCTCCGTCTTGTGCGGTGTGAATCTGAATCCTTTGGAATCCAGCCATTCGGTGATGTTCTGCAATGCGTGCTGTGACACCACCCCCACCCAATATCCGATACTGGATATGGATTGGTGATCAACCTAATCAGGATCGTTAAAACTTTCATGAGCTTGCATAAAACTTTATTACGTAATCCGAAAATAAATTAACTCTCCAAGTAAAACCAGAACTACTTAATATTCATGCAGAATTTATTGTTGCACACGCGAGCGGACGAACACCAGGATATTTTTAAATAAACGCCCAGCGGAGATATAACCACAGCTCGTCCTCTCAAGCATACAGCGTACAGCATCAGCTAAAAAGGAGAGTAGAAAAAAAGGAGCGGACTAGAAAAAGAATAGAATTGTTCGAAACCGGTCGCCATCCGTCGTCTGAAAGTTTGTTTTGTTAGCACACCCCAGCGTCACAAATAACTGTTACGGTTGAATATAAATCAAGGCGATTGTAGCGCCAGCAGACGCGCTGCGGTCACAGTCAGCACCAACCTCTCGTAATTTAGTCCGGGTGATTTTTTTGCCGGGGAGGGTGATGAGGGGAACCTGCTACAAGATGAGAATTTTGTGTAGCTAATTGCGTTTCTGCAGTTTTCTACGAAATGCATCGCCCTTACAGTATACGGATTTATCTTATAGACGACTACGTATTCATTCTGTTAGTGATCATCCCTCCGGCACAATTTATCATAGGAGGGAAAAAAAACAACGCCATTATCGCATCTAAACGGAAATATTGACGTATTAAGCAATCCGATGTTATTAATGGAGACGAGAATCTGTGCCAACCGTTACAATTATTTAGGTGGCCTCCGAACGGTCGATGAAAAATGTGTACATTTTTTCCGCCGGTAAGACGGGTGAGCAGCGCTGAAACGTCGAACGAAATGCCATACCGCATCTCCTGGCGACGGGCTATATTTCATGTGTATAAGTAGTGGGGTCGTGGGAGAACAGGGTGATTCATTTTCGCCCAAACGACCGATCGTCTCGAAATCGATAAGTCCCCAGCGTTGTCACTTTGTTCCACCATAGATCATCCGACGTATTATTTTTTCTGATTCTAGATTTATCACCGGGTTATTTCTGCATTTTCTTTTGTTTTCCAGCCAACACGAATGGTGTAAACTTGTTTTAAAAGAAGTTTATGTTTCATACTTTTTATATCTTTGAAAATCTGCAATAATCGCCTAATAAATAAATAAATAAATACAAAATTGCTAAACTCACAAATAATTACAACGATTGGGAAAACTATAAAGTATTAAAAATTACTATAATAGGGTAATTAAGTTCAACAAAATAGGTATATCGAAAATAAAATTAATGCAACTAAGGGTAATTCTAAGGCAATGTGGAAAAATCTTAAAGAACTAATTAATAACAACAAATGTAGAATTCCGGAAAGTGTTGATTTTTCTACTGAAAATGAGGGGCAAAACGTAGGTTTAGCACAGCAATTTAATAATTACTTTATTGACAGTGTCAATGAAATTCATGGAAGTATTGACGTCGTTCAAGATAATCTAGATTTTAATATGATCGATTCTGATAACCTAAACTTATTTAATGAATTTAAACCACTTGAAGCGTCTACATTAAGACGTGTGATTACTTCCATGAAAAAGAAATCTAGTATTGACGGTATTCATCCCGGTATGATTGAGGATGCTTTTCCTGTTATCGGTGAAGCATTGCTACAGGTCGTTAATGAGTCCCTCACAACAGGTGTTTTTCCGAGAATTTGGAAGACAGCTACTGTTATTCCTATACCAAAGATGAATAATGCAAAGAAGTGCGGCGACTTCCGACCTATTAACATGATGCCCTCTATGGAAAAGATCATTGAACAGGTTGTCAAAGAACAATTGGAGGAATCCATCGAAAAAAATAAAATTTTAGCTGACTTTCAGTCTGGATTTAGGAGAGGTCACTCATGTGAAACATCTTTAAATTTAGTACTTGCAAACTGGAAAGAGGAAATAGAGAATAATAACATAGTCATATCTGTTTTTCTTGATCTCAAAAGAGCATTCGAAACTATTGATAGAAATCGCTTGATAAGGAAACTTCATAACTACGGAATTCGAGGTGTTGCACTCAAATGGTTAGAAGATTATCTAACAGGAAGACAACAAGTAACTAAATGCGAAGACGGAACGTCAGAAGTCAGAGAGGTTTCGTTAGGGGTCCCTCAGGGTACGATTGTGGGTCCGCTATTGTTTATTTTGTACATTAACGATTTGAGCACTGTTTCGCAAAATTGTAATATAAACCTCTTTTCGGATGATACACTCGTGAGTATTTATGACAGTGATATCGAGAGGGCTATTCGGAGAATGAACTATGAAGTGGGTAATATTTCTGAATGGTTGAAAATAAATAAGCTTAAGCTCAATACTTCGAAGACTAAAGCTATGTTAATAGGAAATAGGGTTCCTAGTGTAATAAATTGTAATATTTTTGTTGATGACGTCCCTATAGATTTTGTAAATGAAATTAAGTATTTAGGGGTAGTAATAGACAATAGTCTATCGTGCAAGAATCATGTAGATTTTATAGTGAAGAAAGTAGCTAAGAAGATTAGTTTTTTAGGTAGGATTAGTACTAAGTTAAACACATGGACAAGAATACTTGTGTATAAGACTATCATTGCTCCACACTTTGAATATTGTGCTTCAATTTTGCTTTTAATTGGTGAAGGTGATATGTATAAATTACAAAAATTACAAAATAGGGCTATGAGAATAATTTTGGGATGTAGTAGATATACAAGGGTTACACTCATGTTGGATATGTTGCAGTGGCTTAGTATTAGACAAAGAATTTATATGAACAGTATACTTTTAATTCATAATATAGTCAATAATAATCTTCCTGAATATATGAATAGGTTTATTGTATATAATAGAGATATTCATATTTATAATACTAGAATTATAAATAATTTTAGGTTACCGTTAAATAGAAAGTCTTCCTCTCAGAATAGCTTGTTTTATGAGGGATTGAAATTGTACAACGAATTACCAGATAGAGCTAAACAGGCGGGTAATACCTAATATTGGTAAATTTAAGAAGTTTTGTAGTGTTTATGTTAAGAGTTTATATAATATTTAATGTAGAATGTATGTAATCTTTGTAATCAAACCATCTTAACGATGAATAAAGTTATTTATTATTATTATTATTATTAAATAGCGTTTAGTTGGTTAAGATGGAATAAAGTGCAGTTAAATGTTAAATTTGCTGAAGTTAAACGTCAAATTTCTCCACATTTGACAGTTAAACGTCAAATTTCCCCATATTTGACAGTTAAACGTCAAATTTCTCCACATTTGACAGTTAAACGTCAAATCTCTCCATCTTTAACAACGAAATGTCAAGTAAGAATGAAAAATGGGGAATTTGACATTGACAGCTTTGTGCCTTGCTAAAATTTTACTTAAAAGTGCAATATTAGATGTTAAATAACCGTTCCCATTAAGAGGATGAGAGGGGGGAAGGGAGGATAGAGGTTTCAAATTTAGCAAATTATATTGGTTAATTGGTTCAAAATCCAATCAATCCTTGGTGAACAAAGTGTTTGTATACAAAGTTTCTTTAAAACCTGTTTGGATGTATGGTATTCAACTGTGGGGGGCTGTCTCCTCTTCAAACATCAACATTTTAGAACGATTCCAGTCAAAAGTAGCTTTGCAATATTCCTTGATCCATCCAAAATAAAGATAATCCTTAAAAAATGAGTGAACATTCCAACACATTGGCATTCAATTTTATGAATCAACAAATCAGGCAGCAAAAACAAGCGCTACAACAATTTTCATTATATATCAAGTATCAATATCCAATAAGTGTTACTCTTCATGTGACGTTTAATGCTTTAATGACAAAATTTACTTATTTTACTCCCTCTGTACAGATTATAAAGCAAATTGCAGGCTAATAAAATGTCAAATACTAACAAAATTCTATCAAATAAGTAAAATATCGAAAATACATACTTGACAGCTAAGTTTTAATCCCTTCAAACTTGACACTAAACGTCAAATGTCAAACTTAATACCTAAATGTCAAATATTTATTGAATTACTAGTTAAACGTCAAATATTGACGAATTTTGATATTCAAACGTCATGTATGGATAAAATTATGAACAAACTCTACCTCTAAATGTCATAAATCGAAAATATCAAAAAATTATGTTTGGCAACCCCATTTTTTTTAGCCTTATAAGTGGCAAGACAACCACAAAACATGGACAGTTTGACATTTAAATATGGACAAATTATAAATGTAAAATGGGGAAAAATATTTAAAGTTTGTCGATAATTTGATTTTTGAATGTCAATTTTTTACATGTTCGAAATTTCAATGTCAGATCAATCATTATTCGATGTCAAATATGCTTATATTTTAGACTGAAAGTCTATTGTCAAATATTTTGACGTTTTGTATTTAAATGTTAAATATATAGATAGCAATAATTTAATAATAATATAATTTGACATTTAAATGTCAAATATGGATAAATTTGAAACTATGTAATCTGAAATGTAAGAAAACGTATATTTGCCAGACGGATTTTAGACCAGCGAGATAGGGATGTAATGTTTATAACAACATTTAGGTTACCTATATTAGAAAATATATGATTTGCATTTAAATATCCAATCCAGCTATTTTTAAAACAAATATGACCATTTCTGAAATTTAAGTGTCAAATATTGACAGATTTAATACTTAAAAAGTTAAATTCCGACAAAAATATGGACAAATTTGACGTTTAAGTGTCAAAAATTGACAAATAAGATACTTAGGACATAAAAGGTTGTATTTTATGTAAAGTTGATGTTTGCACCCATTCTACAGTCGTTTTTAGCTCAACCCGACGCTATACGTATCTAAATTGCTCTTAAAAAGTAATTTAGTGCTGCTTACAAGAAATTAGTGATTGAGTCAGAAAAATAATTATCCTGTTATGTTAGTCGAAACAGATTGATTTTCTAGATACATAATTGAATGTAAAATTAGTGCATATTTGACATTTACAAGCTTGAAATGTCATTATTTGACGTTTAAATGTCAAATTTTCGAATTTTTGACAGTACTTGGCATTTAATTGTTCAGATACAATTGGGTAAAATTCTGTAGCATTGTTTAAAAGTAATTAAAAAAGCTACTGCATACCAGTTTCGGTTATTCTACCCTAGCACCACCCGCAATTAAAATCAGGTCACCAATGTTTGTTCTATTTTCCACTTTAATTCCAGTTCCATTTAGCGCCGCATGCGAAGAATAGAACCGGGCTCTCGTTACTCCAGGACACCTTAAATTGGAACAGCAAGCTCTGAATACCTCACCTCATTCTAAAAGAAGTCAGTGAGAGTACGTAATTCTAAAAGTCGCACCGAAACCCTTCAATAATTCACGAAGTAGCGTTCTGAACGCCATCAAGGAAATATAGCCTAACGTTGGCCCCATTCAAGTATGCACAGTGACAATTATTAAGATTTCAGGAAGGCGAAACGCTCCGAGCTCGATCTTAGCTCGATCTTCTGGCATGTTCGCGTGCCATTTCCAAACACAAGCGAACCAGCCGAAGATAATGAGCATAGCTGAATGTCACAGCAACTGCGTACTACATGATGTTATATGAATTATTGAGCAGCAATTTCCATTAGCTATAATGATGGTAGTGAAGCAAGGAAAGGGCTTGTAACATGGATGTGTACTCGAAGCGCGGAATTACTTCTGTTATGCCGCTTTATTCTGCAAGAGCATGTGCTAATTTTTATTTAAACTGTACAAATTGTTCAAGTAATAATGTCTCTCTCTCTCTCTTATTAAGAATTAAATTCATTCATAGCTACGTCTCTAAAAAGGAATAAATTCATTCGAAAACTACCGGATGTAACTTGATGAAAATCGTCAAATTACCGGAAGACGTCATCGTCGCCACCAAGGCGTGAAATGATGATTTCGGACGATGCGGTAATCTCGAAGCAAATTTCATCTGTTTAGTAACGCGAAAGCAAACCGACAGCGACCCCCGACGGCGACTTTCATAAATACATCATCGTCGGGGAAAACCTATTTTCGGATGACGGCGATAAAAGCCGATGAAGTGTGATAGACCTGGCGGTGGAAGGGCCGTGTGGTACGAGCAGAATTCTCGTGTAGGAACCCTCCGGTTTCGTGTAATAATAATAATAATAATAACGCCGGAAAAAAGGCGGGAATTTTCGATAGCTAGCGAGGATAACATCAATAAGTCGTGGATTGTTGAGTAGACGAGACGCTGGCGGGCGAGAAAGAATTTAAAATTATTGACACGTCGTCGGCGAGATTTTCAAGTGACTGGGTTTGATAAATTGATGGTATGACGTTATGTATGGACGAGATTGTGTGCCTGCATGATGTTCTGGCACGCTAAAGTGTTTACAAGGGATGTAGAATTTTGAAGTTTAATCTTATTGTGTACACGATGATGTAGGGTGGGGTAATGGTTATGTAAGTTCTGTCAATTGATATACAGTGGACTCGTAAAGTAGTGGATAAATCCAGATACGTTAGTGGACTGTGTAGAAAGTCCGTACTATCTCGTACTAGTGATAGTCGGTTCAAAGAAATGAGGATCACATGTTCACTTTTTGAGGGTTTTGCGTTAAACTCATTGTCTTTAATTACTGAGTTTTGACCAGACGTTTTAATATGGCTAATATGTCCAAAGTTTAGCTCAAGTCTGCTTGCCATGTTTTGGCTATTAGGTGACGAACCGACACTTCCATTTGAATACCCATCTTATCTCTGTAACAAGAGATACAAGATTTCAATTCTTTACCTTTGGTTAATGTGAATAGCGATGGTGATATTCAAGGATGACGAAGGAACCAAAAAATGAAGAAAAAAAAATAATGATGAACAAATCAAGAATATTAATCGAACTTGAACGGCGAGGGAGGGGGGTGGGGCCATCATAAGGGAAGAACTGACAAAGGAACGTTAAGAAAAGGAGCGATAAAGTCATCAACAATCGCAAAAACGCAATTTACAATTATTAACTTGAGCATAAATACATACAATAACGACCTATGCAGATGCTTTGCCGAAAACGGCATTGTCTATTAGTTTAACCAAATCAGATTTATCAGTTTTTTTTGTATTTTGTAGAATTTGTACGAAGTGGGGATTTGGAATAAATTGATTTTTAATGGAATAGTGATTGAATTGTCCTAGAAGTGGAAAAAAATTTTTAGAAAATAGATCTGTGTAGGAATGCTTAAGTTGATGTCCCTAATCTGCATTCAATACGGACAATGAATCTGCATGCTGCAGGTAGGTGAACCGTATCTCTGCGATAATAGTAGGAGGATTATTCCCGTAGATAGTGGATTGTCTTCACTGAGGGAGCAATTACAGTTGTAAACACATTAAAACTTAGTCCCTTATAATTTTGAACACACTATATATGTATGTATGTATAGAGACAAGATTCGTGTAGATTTTTACCATTAATTCAGTTTACGTATTCAACGAAATTTCCATTCGAGGACAACTCGAATAGAAACAATAGAGCATTACAAACATAAATTTCCATTACATATCCCGAAACCGAGCGGCAACTGTATACACAACTAAGAGTTTATTTCCGTTTTAAATTAGAACCGGCGCAATTTCCATAAGCTCCTTACTCGATGTACTACATACAAATTAATTACTTCTGTAGCAGAGCGTCATGCCACTCTCACCGTCGAGTACTTTGTACTTGCGTTCCTTCGTTCGATATTTCGGAAGTACCGACACACAACCGCCGCCAGTAAATCTACCGAAATGATTTGTAAATGTTTGAGAATGTTGCCGACGACAACAGAAGAAGAGCATAATGGAGTCCGTATTTACTGTGATGTCGGGCGTTTTAGTGTGGGAGGGTGGGTGTTGGGAAAGAGTCAGCAAGTTTCGAGGAATGAATTCGGTTTTCGGTGGAGTTGACAAGATGAGTGTCGGCGAACTACCCGTGTACTTTAGAATTTAATTTATCAAATGTGAAATTCTGTTTCGTTCTCGGTATAATTTTATTTTTCCCAGACAGATCATGAGATGTATAATCGATTACTTAGATTTAAAATAGAAACTTAGATTATTTTATATATTATTATATTATTATTATACAGGGTGCCCAGAAACACTACTGACAAACGATAATTGTAAGACAATTTAACCCAATTCAGCCTAGTCCGAAAATGCTTCCTAAGGGGGCTAGAGCTCTTTGAAGATGGCGCCTTGCAATTAGTTTTTTTTTATATTTCCAGAACGCTGCTATTTAAAAAAACAAAAACTGGTATGCTTATTTATCCTCCAGAGATGAATGGATTCCATCAATTGCGAATTTCTACTACCGGTCATAGGCGTCCGTTTTAGGTAGGTTAATATTTTAACGCATAATTTTTTTGTCTTTAACTTTTAAGCATTTGTGACACTAGATTATTAAATTTTCAGGTATTCTAGTACTAAAAGGTACTCTTACTTTAAGTCGGTAGGATACACCGTTTTCTAGAAAAATCGATTTGAAAATTTTTCGCTTTTTCGTCATTAAAATTCAATCTATTACTTCTTGCACTATAGAGCATTCCAACCTCCGTATTCAGTATTGTCTCTTATGGGATATATACATCTTTTACTATCTTAAGCAATTTGTAATAAATTGTCTTCTTTTATTTCAAAGCAATGGTGCCAGATCAATTAATATGTTTGCAGTTGGCAGTGCTGGTGTAACTTCGAATATGACTTTGACAAATGTGAAAATTGTTGCGTGTGTTGATTTCGATAGCACACTTTATTTGTTTGATATTATTTATTAACCATTCTTTTAAGAACGCATTTCTTTTGCACATTTAGTAGTAATAGGTAAGTGGCCCTTAAATATATAAAAGTGTAAAGTAAAAATAAGACAATTCTTTCAGAATACTGAGTCTCGCTGGCGTGATACAGTCGTGAAGAAAATAACATAAAGGTGAAACCTTTAGTATTAATAGAAGCAAATGATACTCAATGTATTACTTTACGGAAAAGGTTATGGCTGTCAGTGATGCGGTTTGTGAAACCTGTATAGCTATAAAGTGTTCAAACCACAGCGTATACAAAATACGAGACAAACTAAAGAGAACACCTTTATCAGGTCCAATAAAGCAGAAAAAGAAAAGGAAAGGAACGCAGGGTAATGATCGTTTATGCACATATGATGAAAATGTGCAGGCATTTGTCTGTCGAAAAGTGCATAACTTATTCATGGAAAATGTCCTACCTACATTAAATGATATTCCTTTTTCTGCTGATAGTGATTCTCTAAATTTCAAACGAACAACTTTGTATAGATTCTCACGGGATATTGGCGTTAAATTTCAATTGGTAACAAACTATTCCGAAAAGAGGTAAAGATTATTTGTATTTCTATTATGTACTATATACTGATGAATCTTGGGTAAATACAGGTCACTCAGCAACTAAAATTTGGACTGATTCCACAGTTAAATCTTCTCGGCAGGCTTTTTGTGAAGGTCTAACCACGTGTTTAAAAACTCCTAGTAGTTCTGGACCATGATCGCTCTGGTTCAGGCAGGTAATGAAAATGGATTTGTTCTTGTTGCATTTATTTGCGAAAAGAACACAGCCGATACACATAACGAAATAGATGGAGAAGTATATGAAGAATGGTTCAGGAAGCAGTTGTTTCCGAATATATCAAAAAATTCAGTTATTGACTTGACAATGCATCAAATCATATTAGAAAAGTGGAAAAAAATTCCAACTACGGCATGGAAAAAAGATCAAATCATTGAATCGTTAGCTCGTTTGTCACCCTATCATTGCGATTTAAACCCAATAGAAATGGCATGGGCACAAGTAAAGCATTATATCAAAATGAACAATTCAACATTCAAAGCTAAAGATATGTCAGAGCTAATTACCAGAGATTACAACAATGCGTACAATGCCACAGTTGACAACTAGCAAGACTATCTCGAACATGTTAAAAAAACTGAGAATAATATGTAGATAGTAGACGGACTGCAAGATGAAATCGAAGAATTTGTGTAGTCCTCGCTCAATACTAACTTATATACAAATGTAAATAAATCACATATTTTCTGAAAAAAAATATTAAAAATTATAGATTGCATTTTTATTTTACTACACTGTATTATACATAAATATTTATAAAACTATTTCATCCAATGTGCCTCAACAATGAGATGTTACATTCTATTAATACTGTTGTATTTTTTAACTCCTATTTTGAATGTTCTTTAGCTTAACATGTTGGCTAATTTTCTTAGAATTAATTTCAACAAAGAAATGGTAAGGCGAGAATTTCTGAAATTATAAATATTAAATCTATATGACATGGAAGTATAACCATATCCATATTTTGTACCTACATAATATATTCGCCGGCGTTAAATTCCATGAAAACTTGTTATTCCATAAATGTAATCTGTCTTACAATAAAATTCTAACCAAAAAGTATTTCAAATATCTTGTCATTCATTAATTGCTGCCAACCTAAATTAGTTATGGCAACAATGCCATTGGTTTCCATAAGACACGTACTGAATACTAAGGTTGGATTGCTCTATAGTTGGCTCTGAACTGCCAACAGAAATAAAACCTACGTTTTTAATTGTCAAATTGTTGTCAGTTCGCAACGTTTATCTTTTAATTTTTTACTTTGTAGCATTCAAAGACAACGATTTCAATTTAAAAAAAAATGGTTGTTACTAATGAAGAATACGCCGATATGCATTTAGTTTATGGCGAAATGAGGTGTAACGCTCGAGCAGCGCAACGTAGATACGCTGAAAAATTTCCCAATCGTCAGCATCCCACTCACTCAACATTTACAGCTCTTCATCAACGATTAAGAGAAACAGGTTTAGTGGTCCCAAAAAAAAAATGAAACAGGGAGACATAGTGATGTAACAGCAGAAGAAAGCATGAAGATGTTATTTTAATGGAAGTTGAGGATAATCCAGAAATTAGCGTTCGAAGACTATCTGCCATGTACCCCACAATTTCAAAATCTTCCGTACAAAATATCTTACACAAAGAAAATTTATATCCTTTTCATTTTACAAAGGTGCAAGCACTGCTAGAAGGAGATTTTCCTTCTCGTGTAGAATTCGCTAGATGGTTACAAAATCAGAAAAATCAAGATGGAGATTTTTTCAGGTACATTTTGTTTGGTGACGAAGCTTCATTCGCAAAAAATGGAATTTTTTATGCACATAATGCACACTATTATTCGTACGTTAGTGACAATCCCCACGTTGTTCAAGAATTTAAGCATCAGTATAGTTTTAGCATAAACGTCTGGGTTGGAGTAGTTGACGATTATCTACTTGGACCTGTGGGATTAACTGCTCGTTTAAATGGTGTTGATTACTTACATTTCCTGCAAAATATTTTACCTGATTTGTTAGATGAGGTGCGTTTAAATATTCGGCAAACTTATGGTTTCTACAGGAGGGCTGTCCGGCCCACTTTAGTAGGAATGTACGAGACTTTCTAGATAATAACTACGAAGACCATTGGATTGGAAGAGGCGGTCCAGTTGCTTGGCCAGCAAGGTCGCCGGATTTGAATCCTTGTGATTATTGTGTTTGCGGATACATAAAAGCATTTGTTTATTCCGTTTCGATACAAAATCGTGCTCAACTCTGGCTGAGGATACAAGATGCTTGCAACGAATTTAGAAATAACTTTGGAATTTTTGCAAGGATTCGGCGTTCTCTAAGCAAAAGGGTAAATTTATGTATAGAGGCTAATGGCCATCACATCGAGCATCTTTTGTAACTATCTACCTTTGATACTTGTTCTTTTTTTGTTAGTTTCGTTCCATTGTAATAAATACTTTGTTTTTAAAAACCTTCAGCTAAAATTTTGTTTCAAATTGATTTTTACTTCTTTCCCAAACTTTTTCTACGAATTGTATGCTCCATTTATTGTAACAAAAGATGATTGATTAAATTAATTTTCATCCATGCCTTGATAGACCTAGCCAACTTCGTCGCTAAAAATAAGTAGGTACCTACATAATAAATTGAATTTTAATGACGAAAAAACGAAAAATTTTCAATCGATTTTTCCAGAAAACGGTGTATCCTACCGACTTAAAGTAAGAGTACCTTTTAGTACTAGAATACCTGAAAATATAATAATCTGGTGTCACAAATGCTTAAAAGTTAAAGACAAAAAAGTTATGCGTTAAAATAACCGTTAACCTACCCAAAACGGACACCTATGACCGGTACTAGAAATTCGCAATTGATGGAATCGATTCATATCTGGAGGATAAATAAGCATACCAGTTTTTGTTTTTCTAAATAGAAGCGTTCTGGAGATATTAAAAAAAAACTAATTGCAAGGCGCCATCTTCAAAGAGCTCTAGCTCCCTTAGGAAGCATTTTCGGACTAGACTGAATTGGGTTAAATTGTCTTAAAATTATCTGAGGAATCTCCGGTCTTCGTTTGTCAGGAGAGTTTCTGGACACCCTGTATATTTTATACAAGAGTTTACTTTGAAATGTCATATTTGACACTGCAATGCCAAATTTGTTCATATCTTTATCGACATATAATTTTTATGTATTACATCTGTCAATATTTGACATTTAAACGTCAAAAATGTGCATATATGACATATTTACATTATAAAATAGCTTTTAATCTGTCGTATAGATTATCAACAACTTAAAGCCTGCTTCACCAAGTGCAAATTTAGTTGAATAGGTTGAATCTGAGGAAAAATCTGCATACATGTACGAAAAATGGTCAGATTGGACATATGTATATATTTTCATTGTAAAATGGTTTTTTGATTTGTCATGCAGATTGTCATTCATCGCCATCCAATTGGCAGTTAGCTTACATTGATATTTGCATCGCAATAACTTCAAAAACTTATAGCCTGCTTCACAATGTGTAAAATTATTGCAGCTAATCAGAAAATTTTTATATTTTTAACAGCAAATCAAGATTGGTCCAATGAAACGTACAGTTTGCCATGTATGGGGTAGACAATATAATTTGAAAATGGGATAAGAGTAAACTAGGTTTATTTTGCCTAGTCGAGCCAAGCAAGCATTAGGGAAAGTTATTTAGAAGTAAAAGATATAAAATGACAGATATTTATATACGAGTCCTGTCTCAGTGAAATTGGCCCAACCACACAACAAGGCTACCATACAAGGCGTGTCATAAGAACTAGAGAAGAAACATTTCAGAATGATTCTCTCAAAAAGAAAGTAAACTTTCCGGCTTCTGTTATGATTTGGGGATCCATGTTGGCTAGAGCATTGGGAGACTTCAACTTTATGGAAGGTATTATGAATGCTTATAAGTATATTAATGTGCTTCAAAACAACTTTACATCTCAAATTGTACAAATGCGTTTAAATAATATCGATTCCGTCTTTCAACAAAATGGTGCCACTTGTCATACGGCTAAAAAAGTAAAACATTGGATGTTCGAACACAATTTTTCAGTTTTAAATTGGACTTCTAGTATTCCAGATCTGTCGCCAGTTGAAACCTTGTGGCATATCATGAAGAAATAGCTACGAGCAAATCCGGTAAGGACAGAATTGCGAACTCGACTCCAACAAATATAGGTCTAGTTTAGTTTAGTTTTCATTACGTTTTTCGTTAATATGATAATTCTCTTAGAAAATATAATATTGATAGTTGGGCCAACTTCACTGAGACAGGGCTCGTACATCAAGAGTGAAAAATTTACCTTTTTCGGTTCATTCTCTATTAATTTCTCAGTTAACTTTTGCAACGGTACTTTCGGGATTCCGGGAATACACATAGATAATTAAGTAGAAAACATCAAATAACAGTGACAGTATTAAACACGCGTGTAGAACTCTAATCACTGTTTATAGCGTCCAACTCTAACTAGGTCGCGACAGGGCTCACTAGATGGCGTGCTGCGCTGGGCCTGTCATTTGACACCAAGATGTTATCGTGAGACTAGACGTAAAGGTTAATTATCTAAATAAATACAGGTTATGCCCGTTTGCAAATTAACGAATTTTAACCTCGGGGTAGCATGAAGAAATAAAACAGGTAGGGTTCCAAATGCACATTTATTTACAGGTCTAAAATCAAATAAACTCTTTTACGTATAGAGGTGATAGAAATCAAACGAAATGTCTACAGAATGAAAGAATAGCAAAACAAGCGGTTTATACAATAATACTGGAGGCAAAAGAAAGAAATTCTTGTTCGTACACAGGTGATAGCAATAAAATGAAATATATACAAATTACATGAATGACAAAACAGGTGGTTTACCACACGGAATGCTGGAGCAACAAATATATTACAAAACAGTGTGATGTCTCTATATTCAATAATAGCAATGAAGAAAAAGGTACAAGTGATGCTCACACAAGGTACAAGCCGGGTAAATTTCTAAAATAGTTAAAAATCAATCGGTTAAACATTAATTATGTTGATAGTCATACGCAAGCTAACGGAGTGCAGATGAGGGTCTACTCTCGACACCTCACCGGAGGAAACAAACGCTGGGGCCAACAAAACTTCGGCTCACCCAACGGTCAGGGTCTGGATGGTTCTGCAGTGGCCAGCGGAAACTCGACACGTACCACAGAACATTTGGGGCCAACAAGGCTTCGGCTCACCCAACGGTCAGGATCTGCTGGCCAACTCAATCGGCTCCGGCAATTAGGTAGGGAAGGGAAGAGAGCTGGAAAGCAAGTGGATTTTAATACCAAAACGCGTTATATATTTACAAGTGCAAGAAAACAATTTTAAATTAAATAAAAATTTAGTCAAAACAAATGAAAATATCTGCTAACGAAAAATTGTTTCCTTTGCCGCGAACGGAGTTCGTTACAATTTAAAAGAACGCAGAATAATTTTTAACTGTTTGGCGAGGTTTCCACCATTCTTATAACATTACCGTTACAGCACAGAAGGAAGAGCAATTTATTCTTTAGTGTTTATTACCTTGCACTTGTCCGCAGGGGTCCAACACCATCTGGGGAAGGTATGGGAGGAGGGTGGGCTCCCTTCTCGCCAAAATTAACATGATTACAAGGAAAAATAGAAATAGCTTATCTGTAGTAGCCAATTATCAGTTTGAAAATTTGGGCAAACAAGATTTGGAGTTTGTTTCTAACTTCTGTCCAGGAGTGCTCAAGAAAAATAACATTAAGTCATACCACCCAACCTTTATCCACACCCTCAAAATTGCAGATAGTAGGCATTCTATTGTAAACTTAAACAGTAGAATGAAATGATCAATATTTGTGTACAGTGGTGGGGCATGATAAGATTATTGGACCACTTTTCTTTAGAGAAAAATTTGCTGCTGACAGATATCTTCACTTTTCCAAATTTTTCAAAACCTTTACCTTAGAAGAACGACAAAGAATAAGTTTGAAACAGACTGGAATCTGTGGATAGATGGAGTTTCAGAAACATCTTGCCTACCATGCTTATCAGATTACCTCACTCGACTTCTTTTTACTGAGTATTCACCATTTTATGACCTTGTTCCAGTCGATTATACGAAACTAGTGGAATTTTTCTTCAATGGTACCAAAATAACCTAAACAATGAGGATATCCTTAACAATTCAGAGAATATGAGGTCGTGGTTATCGGAAAATCATAATTTCTTTTGTGGAAGAACCATTACATCCCCAAAAAGTTGGTGTTTAGTTGGGCATATCTCGAAGAAGATTGGTGGGTCTTATTTTTTTCGAAATCTGCACCACTAATCATTGAAGAAGAAACATTACCGCCTGTAGTAATAACAAAATTTTTTATCCCATTCCATTAGAGTATTGCTTTCAGCCTTTCCACTCACGTCATTTTTTCCGACAAATCGTTCACCATCAAACGTTAAATCGCCAACAGGAATCGGGGTGAACGTAACAGATGTCCGATGATATTGAGATCGCATCCACCCACCTCACATCCGCATTTTAAAACCATGTAAACAAATGACTTCTATCATTTCGAAAAACAACGTCATCCGTTTCCCTCTTTTTTTTTCCAGGACAGTTGTAGAGTAGGCAAAGTACGTTTGCATGTATGTATTTTGTTTTTATTTCATGACGTGGCACTCTTATACATACACATATACGAAGCAGAAATTCTGCTGCCGGAATATTGGGGGGAAATGGCATAAACATTCCTGTATTTTGAGCACGTCCTGTCGGAACGTGCTATAAAAATTGTGTTTGCGAATTTATTCCGTTCGATTTTTGCCCGGACTTCGGTATGAGGGTATGTTCGACCCCACCGGTGCATGTATAAATATGTAATTGAAAAATTTTCAAACGTAAACCGGGGCTACTTCCCTAGAGAGTTCGCATGGTTCCACAAAACTGACATGTAAGATGTATGTATGTAGTAGTTTTATTACGTTTGAAGTTAGAAATAGGGAATATGAGCAAATATTTTCCGTGGTCTAGTTCGGATTGTATTCAGCCCGAATCCTTATACTATTTTCTATTTAAACTTCGCAATGTAATTCACGTATGTGGAATTTTATGGGTGAACCGTGTATGCAGATCAAATTCTCATATTTTATTCATCCTATAACAACAAAATAATTTGAATTTCGATTGACAGCTGTCAAATTTGACGTTCTTACACGCGTCGCAGTTGCACCAACCTTTGATTACTTAATTAAAACCAACTGTACCCAATTATACACCAATCAGAATCCAACAAACAGCAATCCCAACGACGAGAACTCAAAGACAGCAATATCTCTTTAATATTTGTCGACATTCCCGAGGGTGTCGATATCCATAGCGACCACGTGATATACCCCAGTTCAATTTCCCTCTACTTCAGGGATACGATCGCTCATACATGATACAATACTTACGCCAGCCATAACGATGCCGGTTTTACATAGCAACAGATCTTTCTTTATTGTCGCGTACCCGGACGAGAGGAATCGTAAAAAGTTAAAATAATAAAACAAAAGAGGCGAAATGAGCAATAACCGCAACACTGAAACAAATGAAATGATGCTAATGAATTTATGTACTTTTTGTTGTTCAGGAAAGGCTTCTGCTTGTAGTTTTTTTTTCCTCGCAGTGGTATTGTATCAAATTTTTCTCGGCAAGTGATTAATTAATGTTGCTTTCTTTTGTTTCTTTGTACCGCGAACAAGGTAAATTCCTGAAGACAAAAGGCGGAATTCGGGTATTATATCGGAGCGATATTTAGGTGGAAACTTTTATGGGAAGAATTTGTTATTATTAATCACAAGAACAGGAATGTGCCGGGAATTATAGGTCGTAACCTTTCCTATTATGGCATTCTTTTTTGTGATAAGTGATAAATGATTTGAGCAAGTTTTCTTTGTAGTAAGTACTAGGAGGTGTTATCTATAATTTTTTTGACATAATATTCAATATTTTCCAAATACATACTTTGTCAAGATTTTATGCAACAGTTTTTGGCCAAAAAGTATTAAAAGTGTCGATACTATTATCGAATATTATGTTAAAAAATGTCGAATAAATGTTTAAAATGCCAATAAAAGATTGAATATGTCGGAGTTGGCGCCACATATATAAAACATGTCAACTATCTCTAGAGTTATTGAATAAAATTTAAAAAAAATTGTCTAAAATACCAAAACAATACTTGGAAATGTGGAGGATGTCGTCAAAACTGTCGAAAGACTACAAAGTGTTAGTATTTTCCAAAAAATGTCAAATTTCGATGGAATGGCGAGACAAATGCTGAGAATATACTGAAGATAAAATATTGAAAAAAATGCGAAGAACATCACGGATAAGTGTAGATATCAAAATATGTCGGAAATTGTTAAAAATGGCGGAATAAATTTTGACGAAACGTCGGAAATGCCAGAAATCTCGAGAACGTTGTCAAAAATGGGCTTAGAAACGGCCCACTGAAGTGTTGCTGTCGCGAACGACTGACAGCAACATATTCACACAAAATGTGTTGGGCCCTCTCTAGATTTTTTGACATAGACGACAGGTGTGATCCTTAGCTTTACCGAGCTTGTATAGATGATATTTTAGGGTCACATAATCTATCAAAAATCCTGCTAGTAGTACAACGTCTCCACCACTGAATTGCTTGTTGTAGGTAGCTCTTTTGGAGAGCACAATTGGGATTAGGTCCAATAAAAGACATTTCTGTGAATTCTTTTGGCAAGTTTATCTGCTTTTTCGTTGATAATGATAATGATAATGTCTATTAGGCTAATCGATACAATCGGAATGTGCATTATGCAAGTCACTCCCACTGAAGATGGAGCTCGCCTAGTTACATAAAATTTCTTGAAGGGGTGTCTGTAATTATCTTTTCCCCTAGTGTTATAGTCATGGTTTCCCCCATTTTTGACAAACACTTCTTTATTATTAACTATATAAGTGAGAACTTATAAACTGCTGGCACCGGAAGTAATTTAAACCTAATGAAAAAACGTCTGCAGGATTCAATTGTCCTGTGCATGACCCGATGACCACCAGAAAAATTAAAAAAATTATATAAGTATATAAGGTATAGACATATAACCTTCGTTGTCTCGACAACGATCTTTCTTTATTCGGAGACGTTTCGGATAACGTCACACCGGTATCTGGATGTGCACGGAATCCGGGGTATTCGTGGAATGTCGCCCCCTTCCCGCATGGCGCCGAATTAAACGTAATTGATGATAGCTGACGCTTTTATTGTTGACGTTAGTGATGTAATAATTACCGTCGCGGAGGTTCATTACGCGCTATAACTGGTGTTCGTAAAAAGCCACCGAATCACTCAGCTTTGATTACGGTGGATGTAAATTGCTACAATGAATTCGTTAGCAACGTACTACCTACCTGTTTATTGGTTTGAAATCTGGGATTGATTTATTCGTGATATGCTGTTACATATTGAAGTAGAAAGCGTTTTTCATCAATTGTGACGGATTGGAACATTGATGTGTGATGACGACACTTCCTTCTTGCTAAGACAACAGCTGATACTGCGGAATGATTTGCAGTTTACTACTGGAGGGTCGACAAAGAATACATACAGAATATGCGATCTCACCTGGCAAGATGAATATACAGATTATAAACCACGCTTAGTCACTGTATCGATGATTCGGAAAAGGAGTAGCAGGGGGACGTACGCAGTAGCGTTAGAATAGCATAGAAGGTAACCACCGTAGAGAAAACAAATAAGAGTTTCAACTTGTATTACCCAATTCAAAATATGATGGTGGCGCACCATTAGTAGCTAGGAGAACTAATGCAATTTTCGTGAATTCTAGAAATAGTAAAATAGACACCTGTAAAGAAATAAATCCACCAAGAAGAGATAGTCGAGATCATTTATTAGAAATAGAAGAATTACCAAGTTTTGAAAAGAACTAAACTAATAGTTTGATACATAAAAAGTAAAAGAGTGTGTTACAAGAATGTAGAATAAAGTATGTATATAAAAATATCTCTCCAAAGAACCAATCAGTTTATAACTTATCAACAAAGCATAGGCAACAAGCTCATTGCGAGTGATGTTTTAGATGATCCGAATACATTTATTAGTAATTGTATAATGAAGGATAACACAGCAACATTTGAAGAGGGAAGTAGTATACCATGGAATATACAGACAAACCAAAAATGTAGATTTTGCAGAATTACAGGCTTATGTATCCGGGTATACATATATGTAGTTAAACGGCTTCAATTAGAAGGTGAAGATTGTGATTTTGATTTATTAAGTACTGAATACACAGGAAGACCATTTGAAATATGCTCAAATGGAATTAATATATCGTATAGCCCATATGTATCAGATTAACTACACATACTCAGAAGAGCGAGGGCATAATGCAAAATGTACATACATAAAAAGTTAAAATTATGCATTAGTGAAGATGTGGCCTTTGAGTAGATACAGTGTAGTGTGTACAAATTTGTTGTTAAAAATAAAATAGTTGATTTAGTTCTCAATATGTTATTTAAAAAATGTTTTTGTAACTTGGAAAGGGGTGATTTGTATCACATGACTAATCATTTTCTTTCTTCTTTTCATGCCAACTGGACTGATCACTGCATTGAGTACCGAAGATATCCTGGATTTGGTTCTGATTTTTTATATATTTGTTATTGCTTTTATGAGTTTAGTTTCTGTTGTTTCGTATTCTTAAAATAATTTAGTTTCAGTTAATTCGGTTTTTATATTATTTATTTATTGTTAATATTTTACAAGAATCTAAATAATTTAATCGTTAACTATTGTTTTTATGAGAATTTTATTTTTTTTTATTTTTTATGCTATTTTCTTGTTTATTGTATTTATCGTTGTGTTTTTTAATGAAATGCAATAAAAATAATTTTTCTGTTTTTATTTTTAAAATAGTTGATTTCTATTATACATATAGTGTTTGGTGAAAATAGATAGAAATGCGTAATTGATTATTAATGCTATTAAATATGTCCCTGAAATAACCAATTATTGCATTTTTATCTATTTAAAAAGAATATCTTCGTTTATTTCCGAAAGTATAGTATTTAAATATGGCGCCATTAAAAATTAGTACCACTGGCTACTAATGGTGCGCTATAATCATACTTCGAATCTTGATACGTTAATTTGGTACTTTTTTTACTGTTAATTTCTCTATGGTAATCACATTTTACGTAACACTGTCAATACAATGTTACTATATTATACGTATAAACGTATATAAGTTTGTTATAAATATTTTATAGTTATATATATATTATATAGTTATTTCGTACGTACATTAAATTTCTTTTCTTAAATTTCATAATAAAGGACGTAAGTAAATGATTTATTTATTTATTTATTTATTTATTAATTATTTATTTTTTATTTATTTACAATATTGCAAACAGGACGAACCCACAATAGCATCCACAAAATAATAACGTGTACACAAAAATAGCTTCTTATGCTAGTACAAACAATAGCAAATTAGTAAATAAAACAATCTTATTCTAAGTAAGGTAGTAAAAGAATATCTGTTCAGTGAGAAAAAAAAAGTAAAAACATATACAAAAAAAGGAAAAGAGAAAAGGAAAAAGAAGAAAAGGTGAGGAGAAAGAAAATAAACACTATGAAGGAATATATTATATTAATCAAAATCGAAACATATTAGCCAATTAACTGGTTTTAATTTTAATTTGTTGCTTAAATGAATAAAATGAGTTGATTTCGATAATCACGTGAAAAGAACTACATTTTTATCAGATTCTGTTAGAACATTTTCCTGTTTTGAAAAATTTAAACAGGTAATGAAAATTTTAATTTCAGTGTAGTATTTAAAACAAGTTTTTAATAAAAACAGCAGAGACATCTAAGTAGTCTTGAGAAATTGGTTCACTCTAATAAAATGAAAAAAAGAAACCATTACATCCGTACCTAAAGAAGCCAGTAAATACTGGTAATAAAGAAATAAGAAAACATTCTAATGAACAAATTTCTGAAAAAAATATCGTAGTTAAAAATAGGAGAAATAACGTAAAAGCAGGTTTAAAACTTAAATAATACATTCCTCCAATAACTAAACTGAAAAATATTTCGCCGAGCAAGTTTAATTAATGATAAAACTATCTTCTGAGGCAAAGATACAATATCCTATTTTATCGAAAAAGCTTCTTTGAACATTTGCAATTGTTTGTGGTGAAATAGTTTCCATACGATGGACGATTTATGCTTGCAATTCTTCTATAGTATTAGGCCTGGCATCTCGAAAACCATAAATTGAAGTTTTCAGATACCCCCATAGATAAAAATCGTTTGGGGAAAGATCAGGTGATCTAGGACGCTAGCAAATAGCGCTCCAGCTAGTTACTGCATTGAGTAAAATATCTAGAAAGATGGCCCAATTATGTGGTTACCTAACAGGCCAACCCAAACATTTAGTTTTGCAGGGTATTATGTTCGAGCGTCGTAAGTAAGATGTCTATTCCTTTGTGACCAATACCTGGGAACGCTTGGGTTATAGCGGCCATGTAACGGGGACGAAGATTCGTCTGTAAATACTATTTTTGCAATAAAGTCGTCATCATTGTTGTTGTTGGAATTCATCGTTAAAAAGATGTGCAATATCTCTTATCGAGTGAGCTAGGTGATGCTGTCCTATCACAAATTGCTTGTGATCAAAGGAGAACATATCCATAATTATTTATAAAACAAACAGTAAAATAAAAGAAAAACTAATAATCGCAAA
>SMLS01075279.1:0-71434 GCA_004785975.1 Popillia japonica
AGCTCCAAACATCCGAAGAAGCAATAGCGAGAGCGGACGGAAAATTTCTGAAACCGCAGGTAACTCCATTCTATAATTTATCTGACAATACTTCACCGACAAAACAGATGAGAAGTGGAAACATGACAAGTGGTCAACCTCATCTGCAATCCAGACCGTCCAACCTACGAACCGAAGAAAAGAAAGGAAATGTAATTCTATACTACAAAGAAAGAAATGGAAAGAAAACATTATGCTCTAAAATAGTACGCGACAATAAAAGTGATTTATCACTAAATCCTGTAGAATGCCCGGAACTGAGTACCATAAAGAAACGAGCAGGACCCAAGTTAATGCTACAGTCTATGGAAGATTGCGTTGAATACTCTCCCAAAGAGCTCAAACCTGCACATAATGAAATATTTATGGTACCTTGGCCTTCTTGGGGAGATCGTGTAAAACTTCGCCAGAGAAATAAATATTACCAACATAACGAAACAAAAGTCAGCAGTACTAAATTGGATTCAGAAACTACCTCTTCATTACAGACTTCAGCGCCGACTCTTTCAACTTTGCAACCACAGCCATTTTAATTTGTGCATTAATCTAAAGTATGGTTAGCTGTGAAAAGGCAAGAATTTTAACTGTTTTTTATAGTGTAGCACCTACTAAAATGCTGTGTATCCAAATAACGATTATACAACTTTGGCCAAAAACCAAAAACAATAAAACTAATACAATACTGTATACAGCTGTTGAATTGATGTAAGTTTAGTTGTTTATTTACTTATTTGGTTTTACATACTTTCAATACTGATTCCTAATTTTGGACAGTTTGCATGAAACGACTATTATAAGAACAAAAGAAGTAGTAATGATAAACCAACGCAATATAAAATTGTTAGCAAATAACGTTTTAAAATATCGGGCGATCGAGAAAGATTGTCTGAAAAAAACTAACCTTCTAAGTCGATATATTAAAAACACACATATCGCGTTAGGAGAGTAGTTTTTTTCAGACAATCTTTCTCGATTGCCTGATATGATATAAATGTAAGCCAAACCAGTAAAATACACTCTACTGTCAATTAGTTTAAGCTAAAATAAGTAAAACGAAGTAACATTTTAATCTCAAACGATCTGGATGCACTAGTGACGTTAAGCGAGAACAATTCAACAAAAAGAAATCATTAACGGTTTATGGAATTCACATTTAAAATCACATAGTGGTAAAAACCTGAAGGAAAGTGCCATTTCCAACTAAAGCTTTTTATGAATGCTTTTAGTTGTTGGAATAGTTGGAAGTAACGGTTGGCTACTTAGCTTAGAAAACCATTTTTTTAGTAAACGGTGAGCGTGTTCTATTGTTAACATGTTGTCTATGGTCCTCCATTGTCGTTCTGTAGATGACGATTCTTTCACGAGATTTTCCGGCGCTAGTTCCGTGCCGAGCCTGTTATTTGTTCCTTCTCGCACGTGATTCCACTTTCGACACAGGAAGGTTGCGTATTCAGTCGTATCCTCGTCACTGCATTAGATATATGCAGCTAACATCTTTGTCTTTTCCAAATCCCAGTGGGTACCCTCCTAAAGACCCCATGCCCTGTGAATTTATGTCAGGTAAGGTCCACCGTTCTAAATCTAACCGTTAAATTTGCGGTTAAGCCACGGCTGAAGGCGGAGAGTAAACCTCTTTGTCCACTGTGTCTTGGTGTTGTTTTTTTTTGTCATCGAGCTTGCCATTTATCTAGGGTTATACCTCTCGTAGCTGTCCGACACTCTGCCCCCCTCCCCCCCCTCTCCCCCTGCCCCACCGTATTTAAATGTATGTATTTCTGTTCGGATTCTAAGAGTTTCAAAGGAATTATAGCAAACACAAATTGAAACACCACCGTGGAACTCATACGGAAAGCTAATGGCACTCTAATAAACATCTTCCGTTAAAGCTTCTCGCATATGTTGCTATATACCGTTTTTCAAGGATACTGTCAAATGGACGCCAGTATAAAACAAAGGACTGTACTGCCTAATTTAGTATTTTGTGCTTTGCACTACTTGGCCCCCTCAAGCAACTCCTAAAACTAGCAGGGAGCAACAACAGCTGAAGTCGCAGATCACTACGGTGCTAAATGAAACCTGCCGAATAATCAATGGCTGCATGAAAGCTATCCCAGTACCAGTACCATAACAAGCAGCGCATTTTGCATCCCTGGAAGATCGAAGAGACTCTATCCAGTATTTGGAAAGGTTCAAACAAAAGTTTGATGGCAGACACATCCAATACCAGCTTGAGGAACTTCGAGAACCTAGCTGACAGCATAGAAACCCCAAAAATATATCCTCTACATCAGGAACCCTCACAAGGAATGGAAAACTTGATATATGCTACACCGTATGCGTACCTGCGTTGCTCCAGTAAAACCGAAGTTGGCGAAGTGGGGTACAATAGCAGATAATGATGTTGAGTGCGAATACGGAGTAGACAGGATATACAGATACAGGTATGCCGACGCGCATCTTATGCATACGTCATTGCGAAGCATTAATTGTTAAACACAACTCCCGCTTAATCAGCGATTTTAACCTTTCTTGAAATAAATTTCATAAGTAATTTACTCCGCACTGATGTCACGCGCGGCTTTGACGATATTTGGTTTTGAAACGAGCATACCTCTTATCTGTGTATCCTGGGACGAGTGCAGAATGTGGCACATTTGACAATATGCGGGTTGTGTCCTTCAGAACGCACACTCGATGATTTGTGGCTCGCCAACACTAAAACAGTTGCCATAGCCTGTTTTTGGGCCGAAAGAATGTAGTCCTAGGATTCGAATACGAAAAAGTAAAGTAAGTACGCTGTATAATCAATGCAATGTTAAATTGATGCTGCCATATTAGAGCATTCATAACGAACTAACTTTCAAACAATATTTTCTTGTTGAAGCAACATCGCCTCATAAAAAATGCGTTAGCCGCCACAGTTTTTGCTACATAACTTCACAATAACTCTATTTTTCCAGAATTGACCTATCATGCCTCATACATTTTCGATAAAGTTTATGACTGCGAAGCAAAATGTGAAAAAATATAAAGGTGTTTCATTCAAAAAGAAAACGGTATGACACGTCACTGATTTGTCGTCATGATTTTCGCAAAGCTGATCCGATTACAACCGTCAAAATGTTTGACAGAAGATGAAAATGATCTTCAGTCATTGCTCCAGTTGCTCTAAAGTCATACACGAATACAACGAACATAGGGTCAAAGTCGGTCTCTTAGATAGAGTGATACAAACTAAGATGTAAAAAATATATCTTCAAGAAAAAACGTTTAGTTATTATACAGTGGCGGCTGACAGTGGCAGCACTCTTTCTAAATAAAAACAATATGAAAATTGAGAATTAATTTGTTATATTTAGTTTTCAATATTTTTCCCACGTATGTATGATTGAAAAATGCCGAATACTTCGTTATTTTTTATAGAAATAAATAAAATTAAAAAGTAACGTTTAAAATGTCATCCCAAGTACTCACAAATCCCAAGTTTTGTGCAAATGATTGATGATGATTATTCTAAGTTTTTATTTCTTAATACAAAATTTAATGCAACTTCGAAAAACGTCTGTATTTACTAAGCATCTGTACATTTCAAATAACTATTAGCAAAATGCATAACAATGGAACTTGTTACATTTCTTTCCATTAGGTGCTCTTGTTAACGTCTGTAAAACAAGTAGTAACAAAGGTACTTGTTACTGGCTCTACAACTTAAACAAAAATTCCTATAGCATGTAATACGCAGACCTCTTGCAGTCAATTTAGCAATTCTTTTAATAGACCATTTGCTATAGAACTACACTCTACGTGATTAACGTTACAGTTGCGGATAAATCAAAAGATCACATGTTGGGTAGTTTTTTTTTAACATATCGTATACAGGGTGTCTGCGATAAACAAAGCATGCTTTTAAGGGATGATAGTTACAACGACTTGAAAACATACATATAGTAACATACAACGAGTTGAAAATAACTGAAAACAACGACGAAAACGAATTATTTAATACTTTGAAATTGAAGCGTGGTGTCATTTCTCTTACACCATACTGTACATGTATTCAATAGAAGCACAGCTGCAAGCCAAGCATCATATCTTTATACGACCTTGAACTACATTAAACCATTGTATCGTACGAAGTGAATGGCCATACGTTTTAAAAATATCGGATCAATAGGAAAGAGGTATCTT
Organism: Popillia japonica; assembly: GCA_004785975.1. Lineage (NCBI taxonomy): Eukaryota > Metazoa > Arthropoda > Insecta > Coleoptera > Scarabaeidae > Popillia > Popillia japonica. The sequence goes on from SMLS01075279.1 coordinate 4,228, forward strand.
TGAGTTTTTTTTTTTTATAATGTTATGACAATAGAATCGATGTTACGCTGAAGTTAGAGTAAAAAGGGCGTGTTTAATAGCAGCTTTCGATCGGTATATGAAAATTTAAGTTGAGGAAAAGTCGCATTGAATGAAAACAATGTACCTAATAATAGTGCAATTATGTTTGCGCTTTAAGCTCTTTCGTAAAGGCTACTACAAAATTTAGTTCTTTTCTTTTATTTGTAATAAATTGCTGGTCCTAAAAAGAACCTTTTTGACAGACAGGAGAAAGTGTATTACAGGAAAGGCTCGATGTGTTGCCCATTTGCGAGAGCACACGCGTGAAATCCTCGGGTAAATGCGTCGAAGTTTGTGACTTTTCTCGTTTACGCTTACAGATAGACCCAAGGTGTATTGTACGTTTTTGTTTCCAAATCGTTGTAGCTATCATCCCTTAAAAGCATGCTGTGTATATCGCGGACACCCTGTATATTGAATATTTGTGAGTTGTGTTTTATGGACTATTCAAAAGTATAAAAAATTCTGTAGCTTCTGCAATCATAAGCAGTCGCGATATTATATAGTTTGTTTCAATCATAATAGGAACACTTTATAAAACATTTTTATTGCTACATATTTACTCCGATTGCAAAGCTCCAAACCGTTAAATTGATGATACAACACTAGTTGAAACATTGCAAATTTGCTGACAATGATAATGCTGGTCGCTTATGTAGCACACTACTTATTGCAATTTATGCATAAAAATACAAAAATATTATAGGCCAGTGTAAAAATACAAAATATTCCTAGTTATTTTCGTTTTCAATAAACTAATTATAAATAATCCACTATAAGTAACTATACAGGATGTTTACAAATAAGTGCGAAAGTTTTTAGAGGCCGATGCTTTGTCAAAAATTAAAACGGGTCTTTCATGTAAACAAAAGCTCTTACGTTTGTTATTGAAAAGTTTTTTGAATTTTCCTTAAGATTGCTGAAAAATTAAAGAAATAGCTTTTGTGGGGGTGTCCAATAAATAGCTACCGGCGAATATTATGGCTTTTCATCCACTTAGTTTTTCCCGGTTTTTTCGATTTTATTCACAGAAAATACGTCCATGCACGATATTGTATTTAACTTTATTATTAAGAAACTATTGCCTTTACGGAAAAAACGCAAGAGTTAAATAGGTTTAGTATTAAATCATTCTTTTCAACAGATATTTTTAAATCCGGTCATTTTATTTTGTTAAAAAGTTCTGTTAAAGAAGGGAATAGGGGTTGCTTGTTTTACCCCTTTTGGATCACAACATAATTTAAAAAATACTCATAGGTAGTTTATTTATTGGTATAACACACCCGCAAAAAGCCATTTCTGTAACTCTTCAGCGATTATAAGGAAAAGCCAAAAATAATTTCTTTTTCTCATTTTTGGAAGAGACAAGCGTAAGAACTTTTGTTTACATGAAAGACCCCCGTTAATTTTTGACAAAGAATCACCCTTAAAAAATTTCCCACTTATTTGGAAACAACCCTACTATAACGTGATAAATGCGTACTGTTATACAGAAATCACGTTGTAAGAAAAAAAGACTTAATGTGCAAATCAGGTTAAATCCTGCCGCGATATATGGAAACTGTGTTATAAGTACTGCGTTATATGGAAACGTGCTATAAGAGACAAAAAATTCGTACGAATGAGATTGATTTTTACAGCGTTATACCTATAGGAACCGTGTGCGAAACTTGGAAGTAAGTAAGATCACTTTTTAATTAGTTCGATTCGTTCATTTACAAAAGGCAAGATAATATGTTAAATACAATAAGTTTTTATTCCATCGATTTAACGTGCAAACTTGCCGCGTTATAAAAGACTGTCAATCACAAGGACCGCGTTATAAGAGTACCGCGTTATAGACGGGCTGTCGCAGTTTTGCCTGTGCGTTATATGGAAATCGTGTTTATTAGAGTACTGCGTTATAGGATGGTTGATTGTTCCTACAATGAATTCTAAACTACGGAGAAAATGAACGTTGCAGCTATGTTGACAATGTCAGTCGATACATTTCAATACCTGCTGACCCTTACTTGGCTTATATGCAATTGTATTTACTATTTCATAAAAATAACACAATACAAAGACGATATTTTTACGGCCTCGAACAACTCTGAGGCATTTTTAATGCTATTTTAATAGCAATCACTATACATAGAAGAGGATGTATACAATTCGACTCAACAAATTATTCATTTCCTACGGAATAGGTTTTTCATGAACTGCAAAGAAATGTGACCGGGCATGCATAAACTGTTTTAAGTATTTTATTCTACATTGGGTGATCGTCCGTTTTGTCTAGACCTCTTGTATGTATGTCCAGTATGTGTAACCGTGTGAATTGTCACAGGTGGTTGCTCAACTTCCGGTACTTTTTTCGGTTCACGTTCTATAAATATATGTAACTTATAGTTGCAGGAATTAAGGTATTGTCACAGATAAAATCTTCATACCTACGTTCAAATTAACATAAAAATATTATCTAGAAATTTAGTGCTGGTATCTCATATTATTTGTTTAATTTTAATACTAAAAATTTACATCATTTTCTTTAATTAATTTGTGTGGAATTTAAGCGTTTAAGCACATTAAACTACGAGTATGTAAGCTATATGAGGATAAAATGCAACTGGATTTTACATAAACTGACATAATATGTATATATTCTATATACCGTTTTATCATAAATATTCCACTTACATTCGCTGATGTTTGCAGTTTGTCTTTAGTAATTATACAACTGATATTGTATAAAAATATGTATTACAATTTTTGTTATTTTTGTTTCGAAAGCTAGTATCTGCTGTTCGAACTATTTACTTCACAACTTTAATTTTTTTGTAGCCTGATATTTGCTTTCTTTAACAGCTTTTTAGTTCTTGGTGAATTCGTCTTTCTTCATAGTTTTCGTTTCTTCCTACCCAGCACCAATATGTGGTACCTGCATATTTCAAAGTCATTAATAAAGGCGAATTTTTGCGAACCAAATACATCCAAATATTTATATATTTACTCAAACAGGTTTTTGCGTTTCTGTTTGCATTCGATGTATGTATCTGCTTTTTACGTCATTAAAGACGTCATTGTTGCAAAGTGTTTACTAAATTCTCCAAATATGTCTGCAAGGTATTTGATACTATTTGATGATGTTTGATATTTTATATTTTGTAGGTTATCGGGGGTAGTGAATGTTAATAATTGATCATGTCTAATTCAAACAAAGAACAAGTAAATACGACTATTACGTACAGCCTAATTTATTTTTATAATACCAGTTATAAAAAAAATGTTAGCAAATACCAGAACTTTAAAGATGTAGGTATGAAATTAAGGTTAACTCACAATCAGTGCTGTCAACAAAACGTCAAACTGTCATCCAATTATAATTCTCTAAAAACTCCGTTTTTATGAACGGAGCAAATATATTTAATGTGACGTAGGAGTCGGACAAATACTCATTAAATATTTGGAAACATATTTGCAACGCAACAATTCGCAGTTATGTGTGTAGGTAATTCACTAGTAAATTCATCATGTCAAACTTCTGGTTCAGTTTTACAGGTGGTGCTCCCAGCTCTGACCTTGCTGTTTATCTTTCGTTATTTAGTAAACAAAAAAAGCAAACTTCAACATATGAAATAGGTACATACCTATGCATATCTTTACCACAAAATTACTTTAGCTAATTTATAATTTTCAATACTTTCGAACATTAATCTTTATTTGACTTAAACAACAACGCTTTTCAGATAGTTCCTTCAAAATAGCAGAAAAACGTCGATATGATAAAACGTAATCTATTTACAATGCTTCATGTTAGTTTTAGCAGCTTATCATTTAACAACTTAATGATACCAACGTTTTAATTAACTTGACTATTATCTTAGAACTAGGTCAAGATATGTTTAATAATAAAACCAAAATAATTTAATAATAAGGATAATTAATTATCCTACAAGAGAGAATATATTATAACTGAGAAGCAGACTTTTTATTAGCACAGTTACATTCCAACTGCAACAACTAGATATTTAAAATTTATCCCGTGAAGTCTTATCGGATATATTCTTAAGCATTACTTTTAATTTCCGGCAATCGACGTAAACTTCTCGTGTTTACGTGTGTACTTACACAAAACAAGTGATGTAACACCATCTACTACCAGTGTAAACCAAATGCTTCGCTGCTCACCCCAGTCACCTATGAGTCACGCTTTTGTTTTGAATCCAGGAGGCGAGACGTTGAGATGTCTGCTACTCCAGTGACCGTGTAAAGGATATGGAATCACATGTCGAAGTCTATTTTTAACGAACATATACATACACATAAAGTGTACTTAACATTATCAGGTGATAATTTTACATTTGCATAAACAATCCGCAACGGCTCAGTTTTCATCTAAATTACGATTAGTTCAAAATTTAGTCAAAACTAGGATAAATTTAATTATTAGCAGATCTCTGACGTATTATCTTCAATTGCAACGATAAAGAATATGCAACTTATACGAATAATGCTAAGACAAATTTTCGTTTATAACCATTTTTTGCAAGAAATAATTTCGGGCTAGGTGCGTTCGTTTTAAAATAATTTGGAAGTTCCATTTCTTAATTATTTCTTAAATTTTCTGACCTAATATCCCACGGACAGAGATAAATCCTCATAATTTTATTACTTTCCTCTAGCACGTTTCTTTAGGTGAAATCCTAAATCCTAATCCATAATATACCTAATATCCTAATCCATAATATACCAAGCAACGTGCTCTCGGAAAGTAATAAAATTATTTCGTGATTATCACTGTCCTAATATCTCTTCATAATTTGGCCCGCTCAAATGAAAGCATACCGCAATTTAATACAAAATTCTCAAGGTCTGCAAGTGACCTAACAAGATCAGGAAGATCAAGAATTTGCGATGTCCAAGTTGCAGAGGTTCTTCGTGAAAATTGGGACATAGCCAGAGGTAATCCACTAGCAATCAGCAGTGCAAATGCGATATCCAAGCGATTGCAAGTGCGGTACACCTCGGTTTGAAAAATCTTAAGCACACTTTTAAAAATCTATTCCAATAAACGGAACATACTGTTTGAATAAATTAAAGGAGGCAGATTTGGCTCTAGGTACGACTTCTCTTGCTCTTCTGGTTCACATAGGAATTAAAGTCCAATGTATATCCCGTGTTTTATGGACAGACGAGGCACATTTTACTCTGCTTGTGGGGTGAATACTTAAAACTGTAGAATCTGGTCTGCAGAAAATCTAGAATAAATTGTTCAAAAAAACTCTTCATGACAAGAAAGTCACCGCTTGGTACGGTGAACGAAACTTGCGAATTTTAAAAGATCATATTATTCCACAGCTGCAAAAGGAGCACCACAGAGCGACATGTAGTTGTTAACCTACGTTTTTCTAGATCGTGTGATAAGCAGACGTTTCGCAAATTTAGGACCACCAAGATCACTAGATCTTAACCTAGCGGATTACCGGGTGTGGGATAATTTAAAAACAATAAAATAGAGGTCATGTTGCGCAATTGCAGTAAGTAACTAGTTTTGGGCATACTAAATTCCATTTCTTAAGCAATTAGATTTCATTAATTCTTTTATGATTATAATTTGTTAAGAAGTTATAATAATTTAAAATACAGTGAAACCTCCCCTTGCGGACACCTCTATTAAGCGGACAAATTTTCTGGAACCAAACCGTTGCCTATTTCTTTACATGTAAAACTAACTCCGCTAACCGGACACTCTAATAGCCGGACGCGGACAATGTTCTTGATCCAAAAAAAAAATTGATACCGCCTTTAACCGGACGCGAACCTCTAACAACGGGACGGCGCGCTAAAATAGTGTAAGTATGTACATGTGTATATACCTATTTCCATTTTAGTGGGGAAGTAAATCTCTTTCCATCGCATTTATTTATTTAGTTTAGCTTTACCGGACAACACACTTGCTTATAAATCTGAAAAATGTACGGCGGAAAGCTTTCCAAGGAAAGGCTTACAATTTTATTATGTGCCAATATGTTAGGGCAAAAAGAAGATTTGCTGGTGATCGGAAAGACGGCCCGACCTAGGGCATTTAAAAATGTAGCAATGAAAGATTTACCGGCAACGTGGAAAGCATGGATGACGTAGCACATCATGAATGAATGGTTACTCCAATTTGATAATAAAATGGTCAGACAAAAACGAAAAATATTATTATTTTTGGAAAACGCAGGGTCCCACCCTCGTGAGGTAAAGCTACAAAACATAAAAGTTATCTTTTTACCTCCTAACACTACATCAGTGTGTCAACCTCTAGACCAGGAGATCATACAAAATTTTAAATTCTATTATCGAGGGTTAATCCTTAAGCACATTTTATCAAAAATGGATCAAGTAGGATCTGCTTCAGAGTTAACGAAGTCCATATATGTTTTAGAAGCACTTTATTACATTAAAACAGCCTGCAATAAGCTTTCGTCACCAACGATACAAAATTGCTTCAAAAAAAGCTGGTTTTCAGAAAAATAATGGCGATTCTACTTCATTCGAATGGGATGCAGAAGATTATCTGCTTTTATCTATGATAGTCCAAATGGAAAGGTGTGCCAATGAAATGAACGTAACACAAGAAAATCTCGAAAATTTTATTAGAATCGACGATATTGCAACAACAGAAGAGATGAGTGTGAATATTGAAGATGCGATTGACAACATAATTGAACATGATCCTGCACCAGAAGAAGAAGAAGACGGCGATCTTGGGTGTGACACTGTTGGAACCAGCAGCACAATTACTACATATAATGAGGCTTTCAAAATAATTAACGATTTAATAACTTTTGCAAATGACGACTACATTGCATTTCAACATATGAAAAATTTAGAAGAACACTTTCAATCTAATTCTTTAAAGCAAAAAAAATTTTTACATACTCTATTAGGCGGACACCTCCAACAAGCGGACAAAATTAGCGGAACCATGAGTGTCCGCTTATGAGAGGTTTCACTGTATATCCTTAATTTTATGATAACACTATACAGGGTGTATTTGAAATAAAAGTAAAGACTATGAAAAATGGAAAGATATTATTTTATTAAACTTAAATCCATAATATTTTGCGCAAATTCCTTCCCAGACGCGAGAAAAAAAATGACAAAGATATTTATAAAATATTTGTCGCGCCAGTGTCGCATATTTTCGAACGAATATATGTATGTACCGGAGGGCAGGTGCAGCGACAGGCGATATTTAATGTGTGCATTATTGAACTCTTCATTCAAAGCTATTTAAAAAAACCGACACATCAGCGTTATCTTGTAGTTTTTACAACATCGGCAGTTGTTTTAGCGATCTCTTAAGTCAGATTGATCGAGGTTAACATTCTCGATTCAATAGGCGACGCATATTACAATTTATAAGGGAGATTTTAATTTTGGCATTCGCCTCGTAATTGAACAAAAAATTTTTGATTTATATTCTACATAATTGTATCTTATCATTATTAATATTTTTTACTTTTATTTAAAATACACCCCGTATAACCGTTCTTAGTCCTTAGCCTATATCTGTTTTTTCAAACAACAACAACATTGCTACAAAATAAACTACTACAGCAGTAACACTAACAATAAGTTCGATAAATTGAAAGTACTAATGTGATCCAATTTATACGATAACTTCAGTAGGTAGCTAATAAAAGCTATATATGTATGTACACGATAATGGATACATGAAGTAATTAGAGATTAATTTATGAAACGAAAGGAAAAACAAACTTACTAAAAGACAAATGAATTTGTAACAATTTGCACTGGCTTGCTAATAATTTTGTCATTTTTAAGGGCACAAACAAATAAAAATTTCAGAATACCTGTTAGAGGACGGTCTAATAAACACAACTTCCTAAAGAAGTAGATGCTAGAAAAATACGAGACACAAACACCTTTACATGGTTTTTGTATAGTGCAATTCCTACTTATACAGGGTGTAGTTGAAATAAAAGTAAAAAATATTAAGAATGGTGAGATACAATTATGTAGAATATAAATCCAAAAAATTTTTGTTCAATTACGACGCGAATACCAAAATTAAAATCTTCCTTATAAATTGTAATATGCGCCGCTTATTGAATCGAGAATGTTGACATCAATGAATCTAACGCAAGAGATCACAAAAACAGCTGTCGATGTTATCAAAACTACAAGATAACGCTGATGTGACTGCTTTTTTAAATAGCTTTGAATGATGAGTTCAATAATGCACACGTTAAATATCGCCTATCGCTGCACCTGCCCTCCGCTACATACATATATTCGTTCGAAAATATTCGACAGTTGCGCGACGAATATTTTATAAATATCTTTGTCATTTTTTTTCTCGCGTCTGGGAAGGAATTTGCGCAAAATATTTTGGATTTAAGTTTAATAAAATAATATCTTTCTATTTTTCATAGTCTTTACTTTTATTTCAAATACACCCTGTATTTCTGAAGGCTGCAAATGTCGCTGCCAATGATTGGTTACGGCGGCTAAGAACTGTGTCTACATTCATCCCGAGATCTCACAATTAACATAGCTCTTAAGCGAGCGATTATTACAAGAGCACAATTAAGTACGTCGCGTATATGTATCGTTATAAATTATGGGTAATTATTGTACTGTTAGGTATTTCCTATAGAGCGGTAGTAGTTGAACCGCTTGCACTTGCAAACATGTAATGGTCGTCAGATGAATACTAGTGGATATACGTAAAAAAGTGTATATTGGAACTAGTATAATAATTTGTTTACGTTTGTTGTTCTATTTATGAGGAAAGTGGTATTCTTATTTTGTTCTATAACATATTACCTTTATTAAACGTACATGTTCTTCAAATTACGTAACTTGAAACCGTTTCAAGTCAGATAGATACGGAAAACATTCAAACGTTGAAAATTTAAATGTAACTGAAACATACGCTAAAAACAACTGAAGAATAGAGAACAGCTTCTTTGAATTTTTGAGCAATAATCAACGAATAGTTGTGCAATCTCTGTATCACAGACAGTGGTTCTTTTAATCATTGGCATTTCTTATGGAAATAATTTTTGCTTAACTAGCATACAAGTCAAGAAGCACAAGGAGGATGTTACATACGATAAACCTCTTGACTTGTGAGTTCTGTTTATAGCATGCTTGTTTCTGTATGGCGTTTTGTTATAGCCACCTATAACTCTAAGTAAAAATATTATTAAAAAATAACCATTCCACTCATCACAGGATAAAAAACGTATATAGATCTAGGATACGACTAGTAAATTGTGAGCATTTGCTGAAATAAACGTGCAGAACTAAGTTGAGATTGTATCTTGCTTTTGTGCTCCTTTAATTTCTTATTAATTTTGTTTTTGCACTAAATATACTTTAACGATAGACATAGCACGCAAAACTTAGTTCTAAGTTTATTAACTACAAATGAATTCTTAATCTTATTAATCGAGCAAATTGTATTTTTCAGCATATTTGACATAACACTCAACAATTACCAATGGCCACGTCTGGTAAATTTATCCTGTATACCTCCCAAATTATGCCAAAAACTATAAATAAAAAGTAGATGTCAAGTAAATAAGTCATATACGTATATGTATGTATACATATATCACACCGAGCAACATGTAAAAATAGAAAGTGTCCAGTAAAAGAAACAACTGAAAGATATCTGTAGATTAATTTAGAATGAAGACACAAGCTAGTGGTGGAACATTAAACATCAGTTTTTGAGAATTCTAACAGCAAATCTTATTTCTGTATAGCTGAATGTCCATTATAACAGTTCGGCGCCGGCAAGTCGCCGTAGAGGAAGCGAAACCGTTGCTAGTAATACATATACATACATACATACATATGTATTCCATACGTGAAAATGAACCCTGTCCATTAAAGAGAGCGTTGGGCTTGGGCGACACAAGGCGAAGTAGATCGTAATACCTACCGATTTTCCAGGAGTTTTAGAAGTTGATGTCGCGCCAAAACGCTGCGTCCGAACAGATTTTATAGACACTAGGGTCGTCAGAAATAATTGGAAACGGAAGTATTTGGTTTCTTCCGTGTCGTTGATTTTATTTATTAATAGTAATTCATAGTGCAGAGTAGACTGTTACACTAACTACTCTGAATTGACAGGTAAAGTGTGAAAACGTTAAAAAAAGATTTAATTACGGAATAATATATACACATAAAGGAATAAAATAATGTAATCAATTTTAGAATTGATATTGATCATTTGAGTGTCATTTATAATTTTATTTACGCCTATATTTTATTAAAGCAAACTCTTGACTAGGTTTCTTGCTATGTTTGGTTTCTTGCTGTTTTTCCCAAGTCCTTAAACAGAATTATAAGAACTTGACAAAGTACAGTGATGTAAGGATAGTTAGAGTCCTTAGTTCATTTCGTTGATAGGCATGGTTATACGTTTTAACAGTGGCGGCTTGTCCATAGGGTCATTTGGTCAATGACCTCCCAAAAATTTTGACAATATATAAAGAAATATTAATTATTACGTGTTTTATTAAAATAGGTAATTTCCTCGCAAAAGTCGCAAATATACTTAACTTAAAAACTTAAAATTTATCGGCCGTTCCTCGTATTCCAACCTCCTGAACATTGGGCTGGCGGTGCGAATTGACCTCGTCGTATTAAAGCTACGCGGAAATATCCGAAGAACTCCCAGCGCCCGAACCGACCCGAACGTACGAAGTATATAATCTAGTTTGGGTCATAAGCCCACTATTTGAAATAGAATTTAGGTTAATTTCCGATGAAATGTTAGATGGCAGCACAAGTGCGTAGTTGGAAAAGTAGTTTTCGGATTTACCTATACTTCCTGTCTTTATAATTTATAACAGTAAACATGTGTTTTAACCTTGTTTTAACAACCTTCTTTTAGCAAAGTTTGTCGAAAGTGCCAACTGTGCCAAGTGTGTTTATAGCGATTTGTTTGTGATCTTTATCGAATCTACCAGATTTTCATTAGATTTTTTTTTTCGTTTGAGTTTAGGTATATTACTTTTCTTTTAATTCGATTTAGTTTAGTGTACATTTAGAAAGAAAATAATAAGCAAAGTAATATGTGCATTTTTTTCGTCAGTGAATTTGTTCTTATCTCAATGTAATACGTTATTGTAATAAAATAAGAGCATATATATTGTTTGGTAATTATTGTCAACCTTTATGCATACTTTCGCGCATAGACATTTAACGTCGATTATTTACTTTAAAAACAAATATATGCGATTTTAACGAATGTGTTATTCAACACTTTTCCACTGCTAAAGAACGAAGAATGGACCTCCAGTTTAAGACTATTTAAAGCGGAATTTAAAGGTAAAATATTTATATTTTTTAAGTATGCCTATTTTTAAATTTATTTTTGACCTCCCAGTATAATTGACCACGAGTCGCCACTGCGTTTTAATAATATTTAACAGGTATAAAGTGTTAATTTTTACAATTAATAAGGTGAAAGGAAAACACAAATTGTGTACTGGAGTATACTGAACTTTAATTCATCGGTTTTATAGTCCTACAGTGGAAATGTATCTGGAATTAAAAGATACTTTAAAACACAGATTCCCTCTGTAAAAATCTAGGAGAACATCTATTACATTAGGTCATTTGACAAATAGTTAATAATTATACAGGGCTTATTTTAGTTATTTTTTGAATTCACCAGGAAATAATACCGTGTATGTTTGGTAAGTTTGTAGCACATTAATTGTAATGACAATGTTAGGAACTTATTGGGACAATAGTACAGAATAGTGTACTTAGATGCACAATGATACGTAAAAAACAGTTGTGTAAGTATCAGTACATGTTTCTTCATCAATAAACTAATAGATCAGAACATAGAACAAAATCATCACAAATATATACAGTCCACTTCTAACAAAACTAATAACAGCAATAATAATAATAACAACAATGAATGGAGCATGATGCCTTTATTTTAAAGGCACACTACAGAAGTGGTACACGAGATGATAATGGAAACTGGAATTATTCAATTCAAAGTTGTATTGAGCAATTCACTGAGGCGTTTCCAGATGTTGATATTGATTACGATGCACTTAAACATCGTAGGGATGTTATAATTCACCGTTTTGAAGATAAGATTATATTGCGTTTGCAAAAATAAACCTACTGGCAAACCTACAAAATAACCGAAGATGTTACACAATTTAGAAGAAATTCAAGCAGCTATACGAGATATATACAGGGTGTAAAAAAAGGTTGTCGGATATTTTACCCAATTATAGTACTGGTGGAAATAAACAAAAAAGTCTTAGTCAACATGGGTCCGCAATTCAACTGTTTTTGACATATAGTCGTTTGCATATTGTTTTATTACGATAAAAATTTTGAAAGAAATTCCGATCGCAATGTAAATTAAACAAATGGTTATTTAAAGTAAAACTATTGAAATTGTTCTACATGTCCACCGTTCACTTCTACGCACGCTTCACACCTTCTTATGAAAGATCGACGCACTCTTTCGAAAATTTCTGGAGTCCTCCGAATTTCCTCGCAACAATTTAGGATTCGTTGCCTGAGTTTTTCCAAATTGTTTACAGATCGTGCGTACACTAATTGTTTTAGATGCCCCCAAACATAGAAATCTAAAGGTGTCAGGTCAGGGGACCTAGGAGGCCATGCAATTGGTCCACCCCGTCCTATCCATCTCTCGTTGTAATCTTCATTTAAGAAATTTCTAACTACGATGGAAAAATGCGCAGGAGCTCCATCGTGCATAAACCACATATTTAATCTGTTAAAAAGTGGCACGTCTTCCAACAAAACAGGTAATTCAGTTCTTAAAAAATCCAAGTATACTTGTCCCGTTAAACGATTAGGGAGAAATACTGGAACAATTAAACAGTCTCCAAAAATAGCAAGCCAAAACATTTAGCAAAAAACGGTTTTGGTGATGCAGTTCAACAACAGCATGGGAATTTTCATCTGCCCAGACGTGATTGTTATGAAAATTGAATATTCCGTCTCTTGTAAACCCAGCCTCGTCACTAAATAAAATCTGAGCCGCGAAATTAGGAGTTTCTGCCAGCTTTCGTAAAACCCAATGACAAAAAACCCTACGTGCATCATAATCGAGAGGAGCAAGAACTTGCACGCTATAGAAGAACTGCAAAATGTAGGTATTCCACAATTTAAAACGCAGAGAAATATTTGTGTAGATAACAACGGCAACCACTTTCAACATTTATTATAACTATTTTTCTGTTACTAGATGTGATTATTTACAATATAAATCTAACCTGTACAATTTTAATTGTCAATATACCTATGTAAATAAAAATTTCTTGGACAATTTCATTTTTAAATATGCATTACCATACCTTTAAATGGGTTGCATATCTAAAAGAGGTCACGTGGATCTGGGTATTAAATGTACACTGTACCTATATTTCAGTTAGTGTGACAAATAAATGTATCCGATAATAATATACGTACATATGTATAATAAATTTGTGTACCTAATAAGTAACTATTCAAGTGTTTTACTAATAATAACATGATGTCAGGTTTTTCATCCGTGTACAAGAGGACTCGGAATTATTTGATCACTTTTTAACCAAAGTGAATATGTGGGCGTCACATCGCAATTTTGGAAACCTTGAAGACTCGTTGATGAGAGACAAAATCGTCAGTGAAATTCAAGATCTAAACATATAGGAAAGGCTGCTACATAAGTTGTCGTTAACACTGAAAGAAAGTGAAGACGTATGTCGTGCGTAGGGAGGAGTAGACTTTATAAGACAAGGTAAGATAAATAAAAATAGTGACTTCAACATAAAACTACTTAAAGTGTGGTACAAAACATAAAAGAAGAAATTGTCCAGCTTTTGGCAAAGCATATAGAATTTGTCACAAATTTAATCATTATATCATTGGTTGTGAAAACAAGAACCCCGAAAATGCGAATAAAGTAGAAACTAAAAGTAAACTAAAATGCCACAGTATTAATGACAAGAATGCGTATAACAGGCGCCCATAGTCTATTGTTGGAATCATCCTACATCTCTTGACGTTATTTTATATCTTGTCATTGGTAAACTGTAAAGGAATCACCACTATCTGCTGGCAGATCGATCATCTACCGGCACAAGCAATCCACGCATTGCTTGAGGTAGATTAGTATCTGATGTAGTTGCTGCCGTGGTCCGCTGCTAATGCTGGTTCTAGTTTCATTGACATTCGTTGACAGGATGATTCCAACACTAGTCCATGAGCGCCTATTATAGGTGAAAATTAAAAAACTAATAAAATTAATATATCAGTTAAGTTATATCTTATCTAACAGTTATAAAACTCCTTTCAAAACATACTTACGCCAGGAAAAAAATAATAGCTAAACTAATATGACAAAGTAAGAGAGGTACCAGTATGTTGCACGGTAGCAGTAATATGTTCCTATATACACGAGTATGCATCTATCCATATGAATTGAGGTACATATACATACATATGTATCGACATATAGAAACTTAATTCACTTTCAATCGACATGATTTCCTTATACGTCAAGCCTATCGCAAACAGATTGTTCCATAATAAGCGATAAATTACGAACACAGCTTCTAATCTGATAGCAATAAAAAGCCTATATTTCTGCAGAAACAAAGGTTGTGGAATGCGCTACCTATCGAAATTTACTGTAATTTCAGCAGACAGTGTATTTTTATTTTTATAGAAGTTGTTAGCCTTGACTTAATTGTAGTGTGATGCAATGAAAAGGTCCAATAGCTGTTATTGGGATATGGATACAGTTACACGAATCTAAAAATATATGTACATACATATACATATATACTAATACTAACTACGTATTTGGATTAATATGTACGCATCGTTCTTTATTAATTAGCCATATACATATGTATGTATGTTTGCTTTTGTATAAATATTTTACATATCTCCACTATGCATATATACATACATACATGGATATATACGTATACAAGTATGTTTCACGTGTGTAGTGAACAATCTATTGTATTTATATTATCAATACATTCATAGTTAAGTAATATTTTATATTGGAAATACTCCAAATATTCCACAAAACTATTGCTACTAAACAAATTATATACAGATTTACCAATTTTGGATAAAATCAAAAAAACTTTCTACTAATATTCAGTGGTTGCTCTAATACCACCAATGTGTTATCGTTATCACTTATCACTGAAACTGGAAGTATTCTTTGAGCAAGATGAACTTTCGAGTGCCGCTATCGGTTACTTTTTTACAAAATACAAATATCTTAAAGAAGGAACTTATTTATTAAAAGAGTAACTAAATATATACATATACCATATTGATTACTGTTGCAAAAATAAAATTTACTTAACATATAACTAGTGTAGGTTATTATACGCAACAGACATGCACCCTGCGATATAAAATCAAAGAATAAAACCAAAACCCAGTTCGTATGCAAGAATGCACACTGCAACAACTCGATTTATCATTATTCAACGTCTTCTTGGCCATCTTCGATTCAATATACGTTGTAATAATGTCTACCTTGCTGCACGTATTTATGATAAAGTGGTTAATATAAGAAATATAAAGGTTCTAATTTATTTCCCTTCAAGTTTCGAAGAGAAAAGAATCCATTTGATACATTAGTGCGGTCTTTTTCAATAACGTAATGAGAGTTACTCGCTGCAGCGTCCATGCAGAACATTTCTTTATGGATGAATGTGATTCCTAGAATAATAAAATTAAAGCTAGTGCTAAATATCTCTTTTAACAGAAGAGAATTTAATTTTATTGTTATACATATTGTTTTTAATATTCCATGACACTTGTAAAAATGAGCTGAGTGAAACTTTTCAAAAGTACTCAGTATAAATGGTACTATTTAATGTACTCATATTTTATTTACAAGACTATCATAAAGTAAGGATATATTTAAAATTATTACAACTTTTTAATAAAGTTCAAGTAAAGTTCATTACAAAAAATACACGAAAACTAATGCGATATTCAAGTGATTAGAAGTAAACTTCTAAGTATCCATATAAACTAAAAATGCTGTTTGAATTGAAGGAGAGATTTGGCTACTAGGTAGTATTTTTATTTGTGAGTAATAGCTAAGATCAAACACAGTTTACGTTGAATCGTGGAGCCAATACTTAAAAATGTAGCATCTTGTCTGCAGAAAATCCACAAGAAATCGTCCAAGATGGTCTTCATGAAGAATCATCATTTGGTGTGAATGCGATATACCAATGGTTGATTCAAGGCAGGTGCCAAGAAATCCCACTTTTAGCTCACATAATAATGGCCAAGGCAGTTGAAATTAATAAGAACCTAGAGTGAGATCCAACTTTTAAAGCAAGCGTAGGATTGCTTGATAATTTTAAATTTCGCCACGGTATTCGGCAACTGGAAATTAGTAGAGAAAAACTTAGTGCAAATAGGGAAGTTGCACATTTCAAGGAACAACTGAATTTAAAAATATCTGAACTGAACCTCATTAGGAAACAAGTTTAGAAGTGTGATGAAACCGGGCTAAATTGGAAAGCTTTGTCACAGAAAACATTGGCATTACTTTTGGAAAGAGCAGCCGCAGGTTTTAAGATCCAAAAGGATTGGATCACTGCTGTGATCTGTGCAAATGCTAGCGGCAATCATACCGCCATCACCCCAGCTTGTAATACATATGTATGGCCTGTGAACTGTTATGGTCAGAAAACTGCTGGGCTGGATCAAAGAATTATTTACATTGTCTAATATAAAGAATGCGTGCAATGGGTGGAATAAATTCTTATCTGAGCCTATTGACAAAACTGAAGAAACTGAGGCAGTGAGTATCAACAAAATTGTGCAACTGCGCAACAATGTAGCATTAAACAGTCAAAATATTATGCAAGAAGAAGTGTCTGGCATGTGCAAAAATAGATGGAACCTATCAAACTTTGAGCGATGATGAAATTATTTCTAGTATAACTATAAATGAAGAAGAAAAAATGGATGACAATGAAGGCTTAATTCTTAACAGAAAACGTAGAACTAGTTATTCAGAAGTAGAAACAATGTTATGAAAGTTCATCGATCCGTTTGAAATACAAAGGGAGGCCAATGTAACACCAATTCTACTTCTCGGTAAGATACAAGACATCGCTGTGCAGAAAGCTCGAACCTCAAAGACACAGACGGAGATTATAGATTATTTTAAACAATATGTAAGTACATGTGTATATTATTGTGTATATATAAATATGTAGATATGTATGTACATGTCCTCTTATATTAAAGTTTATACTGATCGTCTTGTAGAATTAAAATACAATACGTGTGTATTCTTCATTTTAAATGAAGTCACATTACGTACGTACATATGGATTAAGGGATTCCTGTCATCCGGCTATTCGGTTATCTGTTACGGCCCCTGGTCCGGAAAATAACTGTTACTCGAAGTTTTACTGCATGTGTTCTTAGATTATTTAGATATCAAGTACCGCAATGTCAATGAGAGGAATGATGACGAATGTCACCGCAAACAGCCACCGCAAAACAAAAAAAAACTACCGTTTTAGACAATCCTGTTAATGAACAGTAGGTATTAACTTCCAGTAGTTGTAATATATGGCGTAGTATGTTATACCTATATGCCTATGTAGCTTGCTCTATTTTTGTGTCGTCATTAAGTATATCGTAACGAATATTTTCATTACAAATTTTTTATTGGATAGTCTCTATTAAATACACACACATGTACGCAGAAAAGTAGTTTGTATGCACTATGAATATTGATTACCTTAACAAAGATTTCACACTCGTAATTCAAACAAAACTTTCGAAGCGAAAGCAATCTAGACAATTTTCAATGCAAACCACTTCATGCAGCACCGATATCTGTATGTATACATACATAATATGTGTACCTACTCTAACAACGATGACCAGTTATACTGGTCACCATAGTAAACTTCATAAAAATATTTTATTGTATTGTATATTTTCTTTTGCTTAGTTTATGACTGATTCTATTATCATTATGATACTTTGAATCAATAAATTATTATATTATTATTATTATTAAACAATAATAATGTTTATTTCGTTTAAATTATCACTAAAAGATTTACTACAAAAATAAGATTTTAGATTTGATTCCTAGAACCTCAACGTTTATCATGTTACCGTGCCAGAATTAACGTTTCTTACCACTTGCATTTTATTATAGCTCAAATTTCAGGCTTTTTTATATTTCCTTAGAAGAGAACACACGTTTGATTGATATAATTAATATAAAACATCCGGGAAAACAATGAATAAGTTTGGAACGCAAGCAGTCTTTGAAAATGCAGAAAATATTCCAGCTGCTGTAACCTTAGAATACAACTGCAGATAACACAGCTACGTTTCTAAGACTTGAATAAGATTAAATTTAGTGTCAAAAATGTTAACGAAGCATTTGTGTCATCTATTGTAATAAACAAATTCCAGAACATGCAATCCTCCAAATTGTAGTATCAGAATGTGTAGGTAATGATAATATATGTACAGAGTGCACTTCGTCAACTGATAGATTTATATATCAGTAATGACTGTCCGACTACAAGCGGCAGGATCTACACAATACTCCCCCCCCCCCCCCCCTCCCCTCCCCGTGACCGTATTAAGTGACTGCCGCATGCTGATATGTGATAACAACAGTCTATCTATTGCACTCGCGCTCTGCACAGAATGGAATTGTTGCCTTCGATCGTTCGCTCGAGAGGAAATCTGTGTTGCTGAACTGCAATGAATGAAATAGAAAATCGGTGTGCTAGGTAAAGATGCAACAAGCAACTACAGCAGAATATAGTGTATACGCCTTACTTGTATATATAACTAATGTTAGTAGTTTCACAATATATTTTATGAAATATAACCATAATTTTAAAAATAAGTAAATAAACCTTATTTATATTCGCCTAAATATGTATAATCTAGTACACATCAAGATTCCACAAAAAAAAAGAATAAAACTGCGTGGTTAAGTATTCGTGTATATAACACATTTCTTCATACAATCATGCAAGTATTAGACGTTTTAGTTGTACACGTGCAAAACGTCATTAATTATTAATAAGTATGTATAAATTTGTTCCTATTGTTGCCATATTTGTAGTAACATAAATGGACATAGCGCTTTCTGTAAATGTAACCCAGAAATAACCATCCAACTTTTTTAAACAAAATTATTACTTTATGTTGACAAGTGTACGTAGCATTTCTACGCGTACACAGTAATAAACGGTTGTTGTACCTACTTTCTAATCATTGAATCCTACACTAAACACCTTCTTCTCAATATTTTGTCAGCGCTAAATCAAGGCCGTGTATATTGCTTGTAACTACATATTTATTAGCATAATAGATTTTATTATTAAAACATATACTGTCAATCTCCGGTAAGATGCTTTATGCAGATCTACCATAAATATTATCACTACAGAAATTAAATTAATACATATATGAGTATGTCAGGTATAGAACGAACTATTCCTTACCAAAATTTTATCTTTTAATGAATATTAATAAATTAAAAGAAAGAAGATTTTTACATATAAAGTCCAATAATCTTTACTGCACCATCTTTCACGTGGTATATGGATGAGTTACATGATACTTCGTTGAGCATATTGCCAATATTTTCAAAAATTTGTATGCTTTTAAAAATACAAAAGGTCCAAAAAGTTTCTGTAATAGAACTCCACACTTTTCCAGTCTCATAGTATGTAATGAACAGAACAAAAATATCAATTTTATCCAAATTCTAAAATGGTTTAAATATAAACTGAAAAACTGCTGCTTGAATTAAAGGATTTAGCTATTAAGAACGATTGTCTTTTCCTAGTAAAGGCCTCAGATGATAATTGAACCCGAATGGCTATCCTGTATTTCATAGACAGATAAGGTACACATTTTACACTAAATGGTTCAGGAAGATCTTACAAGGAAGAAAGGTTTTACGGTTGATTTTATCATTGGCCCGTATTTCTACCATTTCTTAGAGAACAGAGAAGCCGTATGTCTAACTGTAAATGGTGAACGATACTTGCAAGTGTTAAGAGATTATGTTATTCCACAACTACAAAGCGAGCGCCACTGAATTGAAAACATTTCTGATAGAGCATTTCCGCACATTTTCCGACCAGTCAAATAATTGTTAATCAACGTTTTTCAAGATCGTGTATTAAGCAGACATTTCGCAAATTCATGGCCGCCAAAATCACCTGATTTTAACATAGCGGATTACTAGCTCTGGACTATTTAACAAGTTTAGTGAACAACAACGCTACAAAATTAAACTACAATATTACGGCGAAAATTGGTGTAATTCAACCGGAAATGTTACGGAATGCTATGTATAATTTGGAGGAAAGGTTGGTAATCTTATAACAAAGTAGAGCTAATATTGAGCAATGATTTTCGGTATACTAAATCTCATTCCTTAAGCAATTAAATTTCGTTTATTTTTTGTTATTAATTTAATTAATTTAGAATAATACATATGCCCTTATACTTTCTTCACGTCAAGGACACCGCCTTCAGCGGTTAGAACCACTCAATCTATGTAAGCTGCACATCTACAAAACTAAATGTGAAATATTGTTTCACTCAGAAAGACTTCGATAGAGCTTAAATCTGGGGTTTGCGGTGGCAATTCTAGAATATTTTGTTTTTATTGGTATAATAATTTCGTCTGTCAATAAAAGACACCCCCCACACGAGTACCGCAGTCTTTCCTTGCTTATACAATCGCAATCTTCGTACGTACATACAGAGTGTCCGCGAAATACAAAGCATGCTTTTAAGGGATGATAGCTACAACGATTTAGAACCAAAAACATATAATACACCTTGGGTCTATCTGTAAGCGTAAACGAGAAAAAAAATTATATCTCATGTCACAAACTTCGATGCATACTTTACACCGGCAGCTGATCAGTGCAAGATTTACCCGGCGATTACAGGCGTGTGTTGCAACACATCGAGCCTTTCCTGTAATACATTTTCTCCTGTCTCTCAAAAAAGTGCTTTTTAGGACCACCAATTTATCACAAATAAAAGAAAAGAACTCAATTTTGTAGTAGCCTTTACGAAAGAGTTTAAAGCGCCATAACATAATTGCAATAATTAAATTGTTTTCGTTCAATGCGACTTAAATTTTCATTTACCGATCGGAGGCTGGTATTAAATACGCCCTTTTCGCTCTAACTTCAACATAACATCGATTTTATTGTCATAACATTATTAAAAAAAACGCAAAGGTACCTTTATTTTAAAACGTATGGCCATTGACTTCGTACGATACAAGTTCAAGGTCGTATAAACAGATGATGCTTGGCGTGCATCTGCGCTTCTAACTGCATACGTGTACAGTATGGTGGAAGAGAAATGACACCACGCTTCAATTTCAAAGTATGAAATAATTCGTTTTCATCGTTGTTTTCAGTTATTTTCAACCCTAAATTTTTGATATGGTTTTTCGGTTATTTAAGAAGCAATATGGACGAGTTTTCTTGTACAGTTTGACAAAATAAGATTTTTTAGAAATATTTTTTTTCTCGTTTACGCTTACAGATAGACCCAAGGTGTATTATATGTTTTTGTTTCTAAATCGTTGTAGCTATCATCCCTTAAAAGCATGCTTTGTATATCGCGGACAGCCTGTATATCCATTTATTCTGTCCAAATACCTGAAACTTTGATTCATTGCTTCAGAGTACTTGATGTCTACCTTTTACAATCGCCCTTGATGTAGTCGTGCTATGGTCATTGTCATAGTCAGTGCCACAATATAGTAGCTGCTTTCGGATTATGAAACAATAATGAAGGTCCGCTTCTAGAAGACGGTGTTTAGCTATACTCAGATTTTTCTTTATTTCGGCAACGATTTATTTCGTACGTGATTTGTGGTGATCCTAATTTTGTAGTAAGTTTGCTTCACAGATTCATTCCTAAATCTTCAGCGTTTGCTGTAATATGAGAAAGTGTTGAAGGTGGTGGACGATTTTCTATATCTTCTGTTATTGGATATTGCTTGATAATATCATTAACGGTAGAGCTTCTTAAACAACTTTTCAGTATTGGCCGTACTGAATGACCTTCGTCGTAATAACATTTGTTCGTTTTCCTACGCTATTAGATTTTCTACGTGGCAACACTTTTCCCTATTTTATAACAGCACATTAGAATTCTACTTGCTAGGTGTCCAGCGACACATTAAAGCAAATACAAGTGATTAAAATACTCAAATTTGTAGAGGAAAGCGGTAAGATAATTACTTTGGCTCTTCTTTATCCATACTCTAATTAAGAAAATACGAATTTGATTTTCAACTCAAACAGAAAAACTCTGCCGGATGTATACAAAATTTCTGGGTATTTTTTTGTCCAAGTTTTACGTATGGAACATGTTTTGAGAAAGAGTTTTGACGAGGAATGTTGGTACAAAAACTGGCCCAATCTAGTTACCACTGTGCTAGAAAAGATGCTCGCTTGTTAGTTGTCATGGTGACATGTTAGATTTGTCTAAAATAGTTTTACAAGATGTCATATACATATACATATATAAATTGTAAATGAAGAACTCGGATGTATGTATGTAACTCCGACGTTGAGATAATAGTAGTATAAATGTTTTCGCCGTAAACTATAAAGTACGGAATTAGGGTTTTAGAATTTTAAAGAAATAAAATACCATTTAGCATTTGACGTTTCGGATGCTTCCCATCCTTTTTCAAAAACCTATTTAATATAAAAAATTGCAAATTACAAACCAGAAATCAGTTTAGAAATAAACAACTAGTTACATAGGCTGTAGTATAAGGATTTAAGTAAAAACACATATACATATACATATAATTTAATTGGACGAGTATCTAAACGCGTGATTGTGAACATTTTTCGAGATCTAAATATTGAACTGTCAACCATTTACCGCACAATTAAGGAATGTGAAGAAGGTTTGCCATGCATCAATTTACCAAAAAATAGACGACCACTAGTTTTGGCCTCATAAGAAATAAACAGACTCATCCAAACTGCTCAAGACCGAGCTAAGACGTCTATGCGAACTTTAGGCCGTAGATTTGGAATTTCGTATAGTACTGTTGGCAAAATTTTGACAGAAAATGTATTAGAATATCAAAAAAGAAGGAAGTGTCCCAAATACTCTGGAACCCAAGTAAAAAGAATCCCCAGATGCTGCCGAACATTAAGGCGTCAACATTTTATTGGTTACGGTGTTATTGTTTTAGAAAACGAGAAATATTTTACATTAATCATCAATATTGCAAATTGTCTTAACGACGCAAAATTTAAACCGAAAGCGAAATTTGCTGACAAGGTTATGGTTTGGCGCGATATTTTTCAAGCAGAAATGTCAAGATCTTACGTTCTGAAAGTCAAAGGTGAAGCTGCTATGGATGCAAATGTCTATATTTGCAAATATCTACCTAAATTAATAAATGTTATTAATACTTATCATTCAAATGATGGTGTAATATTCTGGCTCAATCTAGCTTCGTGCCATTATACTAGAATCACTTAGAACTGGTTAATTGAATATAACGTGAATTATGTACCCAAGGAAAACAATCGCCCAATGGCATCCTCCCATGTGCGGCCCGTTAAAGAGTTTTGGAGAGTACGAAATACGAAAGTTTATGACAAGGATTGGGAAGCCCAAAATGAAGCAGTTGCCGGCCAGAATATTCCAGAAGAACCGAGAAGCGAACATAGACGTCGGGAAACGATGGGAAGAATTCTACAAAAATTGCGTGCCATTGAGGACTATGGGTGCTTATCAGTTTTGTGAATTTAGTTTTTGTATGAGGCAATAGTGTATAATAATTTCCTAATACATACTTATGTTTTAATAGAATTTTCACTAGTAATCTATTTTACCTTTGCTTTTTTTCTCAATAATTACATATGTTCCATACGTTATATCATTACACCAAGCTTTTTAATAAAGCTATGTTGTTTCGTTTCCTTAGCGAATAAGTTTCTGAATAGTAATTAGTAATCCAGTATGCGGCTACGATAGCGCACTAAACTGCAATTGATATAAAAACACTTGTCCTATCTTTATTTGGTGGTTCAGACTGGTAAACTTTGTGATATACTCTAGAACAGAACAGAAAAAAAAATAGAAAGCTGACACACAAACCAAGAAATCACATAATTTAACACTAATACCAAAGAGATGTACATACAGACATGAATATCTCTTTAAGTACATTACATACATGTATTTTAAGACTGAAAGTTTCTATAAACATGTACAATAAATTTTGTCGTTAATGATTTTTTTTGTAATTAACGAGCTCAAATTGTAAGAAAAATTATTCGGCGATCATTATTCATTAGTGACGTTACTGGTTTCCAAAACTAACCCAAATTTCCAAAATTTTGTTCATCCATATCATATCCGCTCCGTATATAAGATTTCCAATTGTTGTTAATGGTTCTTTTCAGAAAATAAATGCTACCACTGTATTGTTTACAGACTAAGCCAAATTCTCAAGACAATGGCACTATAAATTTTTATAATAACCACAAGTGGGCCGATAAAAATATCACAGTTGCATCACGATTCCGATAAAATTTTTCGAAAACATTTAGATTGGTATTAGCGACAATTGTTTAATAGAATCATTCACATCCTACTTATCTTGTCTGTCAAACAAAAATGAGCTACCTGTTATTTTGGAAGATATACCTATCGGTCATAATTAGAAGGCGTATGTGGTTCATGCATGACAGTGCACTCACACAAGTTATTTGAACCATTGTATAGGACAATAACTCTACACTGTTAGTCTCCAAGGTCACCTGACCAATATCCTCTGGAGTTTTCTGTGTGAGGATCTTTAAGATCAGAAGTTTA
The DNA here is from genome assembly GCA_004785975.1 of Popillia japonica. NCBI lineage: Eukaryota > Metazoa > Arthropoda > Insecta > Coleoptera > Scarabaeidae > Popillia > Popillia japonica. Next base: position 29,224 of record SMLS01075279.1, read on the forward strand.
TATAACCCTGATCTTAAATTTAGATCTTCAAAATCGTATCATAGGAGGGCAAACAAATTCGACTGTCTATCAAACGTTGATCGATAGTTTGATGTATATAGAGATGTACATTTTGAACATATGCTCTAAAATGTGCTACTTTTATTATTTGTTACAGTGTTATTGCTTCCATTAAAATAATAAAAATATTAAGTACCGTGAATCTCATTAACGACAAAACTTATCACACATGTTTATCAAAGCATTTGGTCTTAAAATTTAATGACGAATCTTCCACAACAAAATTTCAAAATACTTAGAAAAACAACCTGTATATTTGCAGCAATTCATCGACACCCACTAGGCGAAACTAATATGTATAGGGGAGTTTTATAGATGGATTTAGAATGACTAGCTGTTGTTTTAGTATACCCTTTAAGGTACACATCCTATAGGTAATTTACAATATACATGTATATCTACACATATGTACATATACATATGTGCATATGTACTACATATCCTTTGAAATTACATGATTACAGAATGATCTAATACTTCGTCAAATATGTAAATGTAACATATAATTTGATCAATTTTATCTGCGTATTACACTTACCTATCATATTATTTTCCTATTTGAAAATGATTAATCTATATCGAAGGTAAACGATGTACCTGTCTTGAAACTTATAAAATGATGTACGTGAAATTATTGTAGCCTATTCATGTTCAAAATGAAGTTAGTAAGAATCCTTTCGGTCATTATATTTTCATGTCAAGCAGTATCATATTTCAACGACGGTATACATCAGTGTGTATTTCATATTTTAGATGCAGCACACAACAATATCACTTTAGATGGAGTATCCAAGAATATTGTGCCAACAATTATAAACAACTTTAAAAATTACGCTTGCATTCCATTCACGAATTTATTCATAATAATTGTGCCAAAATGTAATGAACTAGAAGAATTGTTACAAAATTTTGCATGTCAATGGACAACGTTCACAAAATTTTTAATAATAAGTGATCACTGCGAAACTCTGAAAATTTTCCAGATACTTTGGGATTTTTACATCATAAATGCTATGGTTGCCAACCAAAAGAAATTCTATACATACAATCCAATCAATGAGCAATGTGGTAAGAACATATCGTCAAGCATAATAGAAACGGACTGTGAAAGATGGCTAAACATTACGCTCAAACCTGCGCAATTCTACAATTGTGATATCAAGTTAGTGGTTGTAATTATCCCCCCATACGTAATAGATCCTACAGATGTTAAAAATCCTGGCTATGAAATTATAATGGTGCGAGAATTTAGCAAGGTACTAAACTTTTCCATAAAATATATCCCTGGCAATCATACGATATGGGGCCACAGATTTGCTGATGGCACTTACTCAATTCTGTATAATAAGTTATACATTAAAGAGGTAGACTTAATGGTCGGGTCAGTACAGTCAAATGAATCTTTTATTAAGGATTTTTCAACAACCACCTGCTATACCTATGCGTATTTACATTTTCATGCTCCTCGAGCAAGAATTTTAAAAGGATGGCAAACGTTCCTGCTGGTATTTGAAGTTGACGTATGGTGTCTATTTGGAATTTCTGCCGTACTTACAACTTTCACATGGAAATATATTGCAATAACACGCGATGAATGTTCCGAATATAGAAGTCTTGAAGAATGTGCCTTTAGAATATGGTGTGTCATACTTTCCAGTTTTAATGCGCAACCGAAAACATCTTTCTTAAAACAAATGTTTGTGCTTTGGTCGGTATATTGTTTCATTATGAGCTCCACATTTCAAAGCTTCTTAATGTCGTTTTTAACGAAGCCAACATTTGAGAAGCAAATATCGAATATTCGTGAGTTAGCTGAATCTGGTCTAAACTATGGTGGATACACAACAGTGCGTGAAGTTTTCGATTTTCCATCCAATAAATATAACTATAAAATATTTGAAAATTGGATTAACTGTCCAATAACAGAAGAATGCATAAATAGAAGTGCAGAACAACGAGATTTTGCTGTGTATAAAAATTCAAGACAAGTAAACTACCTATCTAATTTTTATATTGATCCGCAAGGCAGATCAAAATTATACCGTTTTAAGGAGAATCAAATATATTACATATGGGCAGCTTTTTCTAAAAATTTTCCTCTCTTTCCTAAATATAATGAATTAGCACTAAGAGCCGGTCAAGCAGGATTAATAGAAAAATGGGACAAGGATACGCAAAATTTAATCCAGGAGAGAGAATATTCTAGAGGCACAACTCCACTAACAATGAATGACTTGAAATTAGCTTTTATAGTATTATTACTTGGCCATGCTATAAGTTTATGTGCGTTTCTACATGAAATTTATAAAAATAAAATATGGAAAAAGTCATTTGCAGATCAATACGACTTACATCATGACTAAAAAAACGATTTAAACGAAAACTATAACAACATTGCTTATGTCGCTCATACTAAACCTAGGATGCACATCACGGGCCTCCGAGGCTTAGCGGCCTATTGCATCTCTGTGTAACAATTTTTAGGCGTGCATCCTAGGAATAAATATAAATTATCAAACGATAAATATAATTAATTGAATAATCCCAGACCCAGATCACAAAAAAGCTTCTGGAGTGATACAACATGCATGTAGAAATAGAAATAATTTACAGTACACACTCAAATTATGGGATCTCGCAACAAAGAAACAAAAAAACTCTCATATCAAAATCTTCACCATATATGTACATACATATATCACGATGAGAAGGCTACGTCTTTTTGGTCTAATCAGTAATTTTTTATTTTTTTAAAGCAAAATTGTGTGAATCAATGATGGCTACAATTCAAAAATACTCTTTTCAATAGTAGTTTTGTACGTACAAAATAAAAGCAATCATTAACGATAGCTACATCTAGCCATAAAATTTGTTGAGATTTTTCGATATTTGTATTCTATTAATTTTGCAAATTTTAATAAGAATAAGTGTAAAAGGATTTAAGAATTTCGACAAATTTGACCAGCCCTTATTTCCAGGCAGTATCTTGGTCGATATATTGAAACCGTTCGCTTCCTGTATTCCTTCTGATGTAAGACGTCAGTCCCAATTTGGATTTATACATCCGTATACCGTAAAATGAGTAACAGTTACTTTGGTTTTGGACCTCCCAAGCCCGTTCGCCGGTGTTGGCTAGCAATTTTGTATCTCGATGTCTAGTTCTGAAGAATCGCCAAGTGCTGAAATGACTTTGGCGACGTTATTTGTATTTCCTGCGGCTGCGGTGATTTTATTCACTTTTTGCTAAACAAACAGCATCATTAAAGAATTGCTTTGACGTGATGGAAGATTTCTATACATCCAATAACATAGGCATCTCAACATTAATCCAACCAAACAATTAATAGATATCTGTGCGATAAACAATTCACTCGTGTAGACAATTGACTTTTCTCACTGCATATTATCACCTATAACATGCCTTAAATTTTGCTGCACTTATTTTAATTTTCAATGCATTCTCGCACAGCAGTAACTAATCAGATTCTGTTTTTGCAAATCATTTAATTGTAAGCAGCTATAAATACGTAGAAGATAATATTAATATATTAATTTTTAAGTGATCCCTCGAAAAGCGCAAAACATATGTAACTTCTGAAAATAGAATCCAGAATGGATAAGCCGACCGAATGCATGTATGCACTTACGATTGACCAATTATAGATTTTGTTTAATATTACCTGTTACACCGCCATTTCTTGTCTACTATTTAAGAGATGCTTTACTCAAAATGTGCATAGTTAGTTAGTTAATAATATTATACTATACTATTTGTCTTCAGAAATATATTCAAATAAATGTAGTGATATAATAAAATGAGTTTGTTTGTTTTATCAGTTAGAATGGAGTATCAACAAATAGGGACAAATACTATTATTATCATCTATTATTACAAATATTTGATAGTAAAATGGTCAGTACACATAATTGAACAGAAAATTCAGCGAGATTTGAAGATAAAAATATCAGTTTAATGCCATCAAAATTTTAGAATTGAATTCGATTTGCTTAAAGTTATACAACATAATATACATACTTTTATTTTCCTCAATTCCATATTAAGTACTTTAAAATCTTAAAATGGTTCAATCTAAGTGTAATTGTGAGAGCAATTTAATACGTCAAGCCATAGTTCCCGGCTGTTGGCCGTGTTATGGTTATATAACATTACAAATAAATACACAAAATATGCAATAAAACTCGACGTTTCGCTACTAAGTGGCTTTTTCAGGAGCAAAAAGTGATAGGGGTACAAGAAAGTCACGGAAACTCGACGTCTCATCGCTAGAGTCTTTCTGTCGCCAAGCCTTCTCAACAGAATCTTTCCAAAGTAGAACGAATGACAGATCTTCTACAAGTTGGTAATTATACCCCCCTAGCTCATGACCCCATCTTTAAGTTCGAATGTCAAATCACTCCATTGCTTAAATCTTTTAACGTTTCCCCAGAAACACAAAAGCGCATGCCTAGTACATCTAAAAATTCATAAATAGAACATTCCGTCCCGACCAATAGTTAACACATTAGATTCTCCCACATATCGTTTAGCCAAATATCTCGCTAATATCCTTAAAAATACATAGGAAAAACATTATCCCACTTCGTCAAACTCATTTTTAAAATTTCTATGGAATCTGATGATATTCTTGTTAGTTTCGATGTTATGTCTCTTCACGAAGGTGCCTATCACCGATTCCGTAGCTATAATCCATCAATTATTAATTCAAGGCAATCAATCTGCAGATATAGCCAAGTTAGTCGGAAAACGCCTTTCTTCAACATATTTTATTTTCCAAGGAAAATACTATCAACAAAACTAACTAATATTTCTATGAATGTTTTTGAAGTCACAGCTTTAGAACACACTGATTTGAAACCGAAGACATGGTTAAGGTATGTTGACGACACGTTTATATGGTCTCATGGCACCCTTCCTTCCTTTCTTGTACTTTCTTAACAATCAACACTCTGGCATCAAATTCACGACAAACGGTGAACAATACACGGTGCCCTGCCCTTTCTTGATGCATTGGTGACTGGTTTACAAAATGATCACTTAGGAAACTCTGCGCATAGGAATCACATACCTGACATGCCAACTGACATCATCATGCAGCTCAAAAATAATCAGTTATCAGTTCTATTGTCCATCGAGCAGTTTCAATTTCCCATCCCTATAACAGTGTGGTGATAAAGTTTGGAATCAAGCTCATTTGATTAATACAAATTAAAAAGAAAAAAAATCTCGGACAAGTCAATTTTATTTTCTTGAATAACAGCTTTTGGCGTACAAATTTTAGTTGTAACATCATTTGTTTTTCCGCTATGACGTCATCGCCATTTTTTTAATGACACCCCTCATTTGTTTAAGTTTTTGAAAGATGTGCCCACCACTTGAATGATGATCTAAAAAAAACTACCTTGCATAACAGTTTTCTCGAAAAAAAGTCACATTTTTTCAATAAAATCAAATTTTATTTTTAACAATACGACCGTCTAAAAAGCAAACAAAAACATAAAACATTCGTAAACTTTTTTCGTTAAGAAATTTTTATCAAGTTTTTTTTTGATTCTCAATACAAAACAAAAGGGAAGCAACGCGCATTAACATCGAAGCTTAATGTTTATTGACATTTGTAGCATGATAGTGATGTTCTTACAAATAAAATTTTAAAATCATTAGGTTTTTCGAAGTTTGGTGGGTACGGTGACAGGCAAAAGACTCATACAGAAGTATGTGAGTTATTCCATCAAGAGCATCCTGATAAACTTCCAATTGTAAGATCTACAGTTAGCAAATAGTTGCAAAATTTATAGAACATGGATCTGTAAAAGATTTGCCTCGGCAAGGTCGACCTAAAGTAAACGAAAAAACAATGTTGAATGGCTTGCTTGAATCTGAGGAAAATCCTCATGCGTCTACCAGACAACTGGCCCTGAACAATGACTTACACCAAATTGTTTCAAAAAGAAAACTATCGCCGGTACAAATTACAGCTAATACACGAATTAAATAAGGATGATCCAGACCGCTGTTTACAGTTTTGCGAGGAATTGATGTTGCGATGTGATGAGAATCCAAATTTGTTAAATAACATTATTTTTTCTGATGAAGCTACTTTTCATCTCAACGGAACTGTACATCGCCACAACTGCAGGTACTGGTAACGGAAAAATCCTCACTGAACTCAGGAAGTCCACAACCAACGCCGATACAAAATAAATGTTAGGGTAGGAATCATACGACGACAGTTTTTAGGACCTTTTTTTATTGATGGAAACTTAACTGGTGGCCGATATTTAAACCTTCTTCAATTAGAGGTGGTCCAGCTCTGGCAGCCCTCTTTCCAAATAATGAAAATGCAGATGTGGCCCATCCGAGAATTTGGTTTCAGCAAGATGGTGCGTCTGCCCATTTTACCGAAGATGTACGTAGATATCTGGAGGTCATTTTCCGGGAAGATGGATAGGAGGAAGAGACACAATTGAATGGCCACCTCGTTCTCCTGACCTAACACCATAAGATTTTTTATGGGGTTATTTGAAATCAATGGTTTACATTAATAGGCCTGATAATTTGGAAGATTTGCGGCAAGAATTCGGGATGAAGTGGCACAAATCAGCCCTGATATGATTAATCGTAGCGTTCAAAGTGTTTACGCTCGTGTCGGGGAATGTCAGGTGGCAGGAGGACTACAGTTCGAACATTTAAGATAAACATTGTTTTAATTTAGTAGATTGTTTAATGATTTTGTTTGCTTTTTAGACGGTCGTGTTGTTAAAAATAAAATTTGATTTTATCGGAAAATATGACTTTTTCTTGAGAAAACTGCTATGCAAGGTCGTTTTTTTTAGATGATCATTCAAGTGGTGGGTACATCTATCAAAAACTAAAAAAAATGAGGATTGTCATTTAAAAAAAATGGTGATGACGTCGTCGCGGAAAAACAAATGATGTTACAACTAAAATTTGTACGCCAGAAGCTGTCCAAACTTTATCACCACACTATAGTATGAACAAGGAAGTAAAACATGTCAAAACTACTCATCTTCAGAATGGATATATGTGCTCCAGCAATATACAGCAGGTCATAAATAAGTATTGTCGTCCACGAATCCCTGAAAAAACATCGGAAACTATCATCACCAAGCCACCACCGTCCTTCTGTACATTCACGGCGTTACTGACCACATCGGCAGAATTCTTCGTAAGAAAAACATCAGACCTATTTTTAAACCCCTAAACAAGGTCCCCCAAGTTCTTTCCTCGCCCAAGGATCCTCGTCATATGCAATAAATATATGAATTATTTTTAGCAAATTATATGAAACGAAATTCTGGAGAGAAGAACTTTTCTAATCAAGAAAAATTTAGAAAAAAAGTCTGCTCAAGTAAATATGTACATGTCCTACATACTAAAATTATATAATTACATTTAATGTGCCGGGGTGATAAAAGGTACTTATAAGTATAATCGTAAACAATAAATCTGTTGTCAGAGTGTTTTTTTACACTTCAGATATTCACAGTGATTGAAAAATATTATTTTCTCGTTATTGCGTGGGAATAAAGTATTCATTTTTAGGAATTCAGGTTTCCACTCCATTAGCTTTAACCTCTTTTATTTTCATAGGGTATTCAGTAAACACTCTGTATATTATACGTAGATATAGTACCTATAAACATGTACCTTAAAAAATAAAACGTTACTTGCATGTTTGTATACTGAAATTTATTTAGGTAAATTACCACAGTAAAGGAATGAGTAAAGATAGGTAAATACGTATGTATATAACATGTAGTTGCAATATTATCCGCTGTAGTGCAGTATATGTAGCGTATGTATAAGCTCACGCGAAACGTCCATTATAGTAATTATAAGGTTATGAAGATAGTTAATGACGAAGATTGCATTTTACTAATTCACGATACCGTCATTCTTGGAATCTTTTAATGTGGGTAGGTATAGACATTCGACGTGCACAAAATACGAGTATACGCAACACATCTAAATTTTAAACTATAGGTAAATGTACATTAACATATCATTAATATTGTTTTTATTACACATAGAATCCATCTACAAGATAAATCAACAAATTAATTAAATTAAAAATTATATGAACAACAATTATAATATAGTATTATAGATAAAAAAGCCAGGAGAACAAGAAGTATCCTTATCAACCCATGTATTTCAAGGTAACCAAGTCACAAACCTAAAAGGCTTGTACTTTGCATTAACCCATTTGTTACATTTTGAAGTTTTAAGTCCAATGCAAAATGTTGCAGCTATCTATTCTTACACCAGAATGCTTGCACAGATTAACAGAGATCGAGCTATAAATAGCGCCAGAAAAAGCGAAATCATCTTAATGCTTTTCTGTCGATATACAAGGGAAGTGGATCACAGCTAGTTTGCGTGAAGGTCATACACCGCTAGTTAAACAAATTTGATCATTGGTTTGGCATAAGGCCATAACTTTAATAAATAAGAGAGAACGTTTTAATTATTCCATGCACGGTGATACAATTTTTGTTTCTATTCAAGGTCGCAAACCGCCAGCCAAATAAGGTTGGTTGTTGGTTTGATCGACTAGCATTCGAGAGAAGTCGGTCAATATCTTTTGGAATGCAAGCTTTAAAGTAATAACAAAACGATGCCCGCAGTTATTATATTGTAATAATTATCTCATTTTATGGAAAAACGTGGTTGGAAAAGTGTAGATAACGTAAAAATGTGCGTTCATATAAAATGCGATTATATTTATAACTACAGAAAACGTAAGTAATAATAACGACCGCATTACCTGAATACGACCGCACATAATCATTAAAATAGTCCTAAACTGTTATTTTAACATATGTATGTACAGCATAACAAGCGCAAAAGAAGCGTTATTTCTCATAGAACTAATATAGAAAACAGCATACCGTGAATTCTATACATTTAGATTAAATAAAAAATATTTACAAGTGACAACATCGTTCTTATTGCATAATTAAGAACCGTAACAATCACTGAACCAGCAACCGTAACAAAGGAGAATGCAACTAGGAAATAATCTAAAAATTGCCCAAACCATCGATTACGAAAACTTGAATAGACTGAATATAGTAGAACATTTCTATCTTTTCTTATTTAGCGTGAAGTTCGAAATAATAGACCATTACTAATGCAATCCTATGATTTCTTATTCGTTGAGAATTTTAAAAAATCGAGTTGAATAAATAGATTGACAACTCACATCAAACTATTATCGAAATAAATACGGATTTTATAATTGTGCATAACAACGTTACGAACTAAAAAAGTATAACACTTCTGAAATGAATGCAGTCCTAGCATTCATAACTAAAATGTATAGATTTTGGTATTGCCGTTGACGGTAACAATAAAATCATGCAAATGTTAGCTATTAATACATATGTATGTACATATATGTGTATATACATATAACATACATAAGTACATGCATGGCGTGTCATATTTATCTAGAATTGTGTGCATTGTAACAAAGACTTATTGAAACAGATAATAGAATAACTAACAGCTAATTGAATTATTGCAAGATTTGTATAACATTATAAGAAAAAAAATATTGTTGCAATAAATCGTAGTAATATATCATACTAAGTTTCCTAAAATTGACAATGAAAAAAGAAAATTTGTACGCTGCTATTAAGATAGATGTTCAACTGTATTTATAATAATAATAATAATAATTGTCAAATATCAAAATAATTTGTTACAGAGTCAAGTACGCTACATTATTTACTTAGAGCATCTACAAAAATTCTACTATTGTCGATTTGCGTTGGTTACCTGACGAAAGATATTAACATTCTTTGAATGAAACCAATTCAAATTACATGCAACGAATTTATAGTCCAGGATACTGTACTAAGCGTATTTGATTGTTAAGTATGTATGTAACTATACGCGGATACTTACTGTTAGGCACCACTCCTACTAAACTTTTTATGTCTAAATACGTTTTTCCATTTTTAGGTCAATTAAAACTCTGTTAGATTCAAAATAAATTTATTTCGTAACTTATATAGAAATCATTCAGTATTCAGGCTATATTTCGTCAGTGGAAGAAATTGACAATTAATTCGTTTCAAATACTTTTAATAAACAACAAATCATGCCTATCACCAAAATTATCGTAGCCAAACAAATAACAGTGATATACAGTGTGTGCGTAAAGTATGGAATAATTTCATGTTTTACGAAATAAACAATTTTAACGAAATTTCCCGAAGCAGGTCGATTTTTGATTTTAATTTGCTTTAATTTAGCGTTATAATTATATATATATAAAGTGAACTATATGTGAGAAATAACGTCATCGACAATTTTTTTAATTGGCTCTGTAGATTGTTCGAGTTTTAGAATATACGGAACACCCTGAATTCAAATACGTATCACACATGTCGTTTAGCTGTATAATAGTGCTATTGAATTCAGACACATCTGTTTACAGTTTCAATAGACTGTTTCTTTGCTGTAATAGGTTTTATTATTGACATTCCTTTTGCACTCAACCGATTAATATTGTGTGGATTTATTTATAAAAAAAGTAGGCGATTAGTTACAACAATCGCAGTTAAATAGTGCAAGAATTGTATTAATTCGTGAGTGTTCTGTATTATTGCTTCGAATGAATTTAAAGTGAAAAAGAAACAAAGTGTACAGCAAAAAATTGAAATATGTACTATCATGGACAGATATAATGTCCGGGTATACGGAGTGCATGTTGCGCTCCTGATACAATATCGATTGTGCCGTCAAGCGAATTGTATCAGGAGCGCAGCTTCCACTCCGTACACCCAGACATTCTATCTGTCCATGACTGTACATACAGGGTGTCCGCGATATACAAAGCATGCTTTTAAGGGATGATAGCTACAACGATTTAGAAACAAAAACATATAATACATCTTGGGTCTATCTGTAAGTGTAAACGAGAAAAAAAAATATTTCTCATGTCACAAACTTCGACGCATACTGTACACCGGCAGCTGATTAGTGCAAGATTTACCCGATGATTACAGGCGTGTGTTCTTGAAAATGAGCAACACATCGAGCCTTTCCTATAATACATTTTCTCCTGTCTCTCAAAAAAGTCCTTTTTAGGACCACCAATTTATCACAAATAAAAGAAAAAAACTAAATTTTGTAGTAGCCTTTACGAAAGAGCTTAAAGCGCCATAACATAATTGCAGTAATTATATTTTTTTCATTCAATGCGACTTTCCCTCAACTTAAATTTTCATTTACCGATCGGAGGCTGCTATTAAATACGCCCTTTTCACTCTAACTTCAACATAACATCGATTTTATTGTCATAACATTATTAAAAAATGGCAAAGGTACCTTTATTTTAAAACGTATGGCCATTGACTTCGTACGATACAAGTTCAAGGTCGTATAAACAGATGATGCTTGGCTGCATCTGCGCTTCTAATGAATACGTGTACAGTATGGTGGAAGAGAAATGACACCACGCTTCAATTTCAAAGTATTAGATAATTCGTTTTCATTGTTGTTTTCAGTTATTTTCAACCCTAAATTTTTGATATGGTTTTTTGATTATTTAAGAAGCAATATGGATGAGTTTTCTTGTACAGTTTGACCAAATAAGGTTTTTTAGAAATAATTTTTTTTCTCGTTTACGCTTACAGATAGACCCAAGGTGGATTATATGTTTTTGTTTCTAAATCGTTGTAACTATCATCCCTTAAAAGCATGCTTTGTATATCGCGGACACCCTATACATATGATGATTGGGCATGGAGACAGATCGAGAACTCAGATGAAAGTGTGTGATTTATTTAACAATAAATATCCAAAAAGACCCGTAACGCAGTAAGTAAGGTTGAAAAAAAATTTCGAGAAACTGATACGGTTGAAAGTGCACGTAAATCAGGTCACCCCTTTGGAAAGTTTGATAAAAAAATAGATGTTATATTTACTGTTGAAGAAGACTTCTGTTCGTAAGATTAGTCGTGATGTCGATATTAGCAAAACAACGGGACACAAATTATTAAAACTGGAAAAAATGGCATCGCTATAGAATAAAACTTGTACAGGAATTAAACGATAATGATCCAGATAGAAGAATAGAATTGTGAAACAGTAATGGGTAACTACCACCGAGACCCTCTCTTCGTATCAAACATAATTTTCTCTGATGAAGCCACTTTCATATTAAATGGCGAGGTCAATAGTCAGAATTGCAAGTTCTGTGCAAAAGAGAATCCCAAATGGATGCATGATAGTCATAGACAATACCGGCAAAAAATAAATCTATGGGCTGGTATTGTAAGAAATAGAATCATCTAACCCTACATTTTGAAGGTACTTTAGACGGACCAACATATCTTCAGTTTTTAAGACCACGTGAGACACAATAGGCCAGCTGGCACAGTTTGCTATATATACGAAACAAATTCAGGTAATTGAGCACAATTAAGTATAGTATTGGTTACGATTCGTACTACCTATTCTCATATACGTATGTACACTCATGGAAAGTAAAGATTGAACACTTTCAATACGGTTTTATATTGAAAGTGTGCAATCTTTATTTTACATGAGTGGTATGTACCTATACACAAGTTCCAAATATGTTTGTAGCAAATACCATTACCCATCTTTCGAAAAACATAAAGTATGATGCGAAATTTTTTTAGAGATAGAAATTAGATACGTACCCGCACAATCTGTCTTCAATAATACGGGATGTACCAACGAAATATATTCTTTTAACTTTTGAGTATATAATTTGTCTTAGACAAAGTTGATAAATTTACATATTTAATGTAAATTCCAAAACCTAAAAAAACTCTTCTGTATACGACAAAGAGACGACTATCGTCATGTTACAATGTGTCAATTCTATTTCAATGTGAAAATATATATCAATAATTACTATGTAAATGATTACCTCTACCTAGGTATAATTTTGAAAGCTTTTTACCGATAGCTTGGATAGAGCAAAGAACCTGCGTGGTCTAACATTATTGCTCTTAATACACACAAGCTACATTTTGTTAGCACATCTTCTTTACAGACTATACCACTATATTTATTTTTAAAATCGTCATTCACTAACCGCAATACACTTACAAGTCCACTACAGAACCAAATCGAATAGATAATTACATTGAGTGTAGTGTAATTACCGATTTCATAATAACCCTGTTAAGACATAATCAGTTCGCGGCTTCGTCGACGCCGTTTTCTACACCAAATGCAATTATTTGCATCCAATCAACCATGTCGTTAAAGTATTACTAATCGTACTCAATTATCTCGAAGTTGGTAAAACCACTGAAAATAAGTAGCATGAAATAACGTTATTTACCTACATAAGGAGAATATTATTTTTTTAAGGATGCATTAGACTAATTATATAAAACCAATAAATCCGATAAGCTTTCACATTTATTATTTTCTACACAAGATGTCGAAACCTACCAAAATGATCGACTAAAACTATTTCTAATGCTACGGATGTAATAGCATAACGAATCGACTCTATCAAAATGTAATTATCGTATGATTTCAGGGTGCAATTTACATAATAAATGTCATCTAGAACCGCCAATATTTATAGTATAAATACAACAATATTAGTGAAACTCAAAGACTATTTTTTTTTTCAATTTTAATTTACAGCCCACAACTTACTGCAAACGTGGTTAGTTTCTTTTTTCAAATCGATTAATTATTATTATTACAAACTTAAAGAACCTACTACGAGGAGTAAGGAATCTTATTTACCATTCTGTAGAATAATCTTTAAGTAGATTAAATGTGATACTGCAGACCGATCAATGGCTTAGTCTCTGTTTCAATGGTAAAAAACTGGGTTGCTCAATTTAAGCGTGGCTGTACGAGGACAAATGATGAACGCCGTAGTGGACGTCTAAAAACAAAACGGCTAGTGTCCCAAATATGATTGAAAAAGTCCACCGTATGGTGTTCGATGACAGCAAGATAGCAGACATAGTGAGAATCTCAAATGGCAGTGTGCACAGGATTTTGACTGAAAAATTGGAAACCAACAAATACCCGACGCGTTGGGTGCCGCAGTTGCTCACAACGGAGTAAAAACTGATTCGTTTTAGTGTTTCTCGCGACCTTGTGGGACGTTTTCGCCGCAATCGCAAGATCTTTTTCTTCCGCTTCATAACTGTCGATGAAATGTGGTTCCAAAATTGCACTCCCGAAACAAAGGACAGTCTAAACAATAGACTCACAGAGGTGCTCCGGCACCAAAAAAGACAAACACGGATTTGTCCAATTCCGAGGTAATTCCTGCTGTAAATAAGTATTTGGACGACTTGAATTCATCGACTTACAATGAAGGTATTACTCATTTGGAATATCGTTGGAATAAGTCTGTTGAGCGAGCATGAAAGATAAAATATCTTAAAAAAAAATGTGTTTTCTTTGTTAGGCCACGTAGTTATTGAAAGATCTTTGCATTGAAACCCTTCTTTTATTCACAAATAAAATACATACCTATGACTTTTAGACTTTTTCACTGTATTTACTATGCTTCTGCGCTTATTAACATCAGTAAACTGCATCTATTTGGTAAAGTATCAAAAAGGGCATAGGTAAGCCCAAGTCCAAGCAAAACGATATTTTCTATTACAGTGAGGCCTAAGCCAAAAATACTGTTTAACAGTCATGACAAAAATATAGGCGCACGAATTATTAAAGGTAAAATAATACAAAAATTCTAAAGAAATACATAGAACTGTATTTAATAATATGTATTTTGTGGTGCCACCTTTCGTTTATATTACCGAAAATATTCTATTTTTCTAGTAGGATTAATGTATATAATGTTACAATATAATAGTCAATTATTACCTGCTGAAAATGATTTTTATTGGCACAGATGGCGCAATTTTTATAAAGTTATCGCGTCAAATATCCGCAGTTTTCCTTTGCTAGCCAATTCATAAATCCAACTTTACTATTTTCTATTGTGATAACATTTTGTAGGTTACAAACAGGCTGGTAGACATTTTGGCCTTGAGCCAAACCTAGATGATTTGATTTCTGGATTTTGTTTAAAGGCAATTTTGTCAACAGCTTTCGTCCTTTAATCACTTGCAGCTTTTTAGTACACATTGCTGCATATGCGATTTCACGAGCCGTAAGAAAAATACATTAATTCTACAGTTGAATTGAAGGATAACCAAATCCCTTCCTTTTACCGTAATTTTCTAAATTGTCTAAGAAATTATTAAGAACATTCACTTCTGTGTATTTTGCGAGTTATTGCACGGTTAGTAAAATCTCCATATTGGAAAGCATGAACTGGACTTCTTTCAGCTTGACTCAGAATTTTACTCTTGGATATTTTCAAATTTTAATCCGAAACTAAGACTATTTAGACATTTCTAAGTTCTTTTTCTACCTGTCACGCTCAGAGAAATAGGGAAAAGTGGATGCTCACATATGTAGAGGAGCTACTTTTTTATTTTCGTTTCCCATTACATATACTAACTATTTTAGTTAATGTTTATCTTACTGTATTGTTATTGTTAGTACAAATGTTTATTCAGCGTCCTGTTTAAATTTACGCTAAGTTATGAATGATTACACATGTATAAGTACATATGTATGTACACACAAGTACAGGTTCAGTTAGGGAGGGGTTGGTAGGGTTTTTCGGGACCCGGGGGTCGGCAGCTAAGCGGCGTAGTCATTGCAACCTAGTAATTATAGATAGATATACACGCATCCATAACTGTTTGAACGAAATATTATGCTCATTTAGATGTTGCTAATACATACATATGTATCTCTAGTATGTTCTATGTTGATTTTAAGCGAGCTTTTGAAACAGTCAACAGAGTTATTAATAAAGAAGAGAGTTATTAATAAAGAAATTAGGATTCGTGGGAATAAATGGGACGGTTAAAAAGTGGTTTTCGTGTTATTTAGAATATAGGTATCAAAAAGTAAAATACAACGGATGTGTGTCTGATAAACAAAAAACAAAACATGGAGTGCCACAGGGAACAGTGCTGGGTCCAATGTTGTTCAACATCTACATAAATGATATGGTGTCGGTTATTCAAAATTGTGAGATATGTATGTTTGCTGATGATACAATGATTTATATTAGTGGAAATAATGTTGAAAGTATGGTGAATACGTTGAATGAGGAAGTTGAAAGACTTTTCGTATGGCTATGCATAAATAGTCTTTATATTAATATTAATGAAACTAAGTTTATGTATATTGGAAGTAGATATAAGTTAAGTAGTTTGAATACAGTTAGAATAAAAATAAACGACATCGATTATAGATAAAGTGGATCATATTAGGTACTTAGATATAATAATTGATAAACATTTAGAATTTAAGGAACATGTTAAATATATCACTAACAAAATGACTAAAAAAGTTAATTTACTCTATAGAATAGGAAGACAAATGTCGGTATATATTATGCTTAGATTATATAAGGCATTGATTGTTCCACACCTACAATTTTGTGCAACTGTTTTGTGGATGCTGAATAAAGGTGAATTGCAAGAATTACCAAAAAGTCCAAAACACGATGCGGGCAATTTTAAAATGTAACCGATATACGCCAATAAACACTATGTTGAATACGTTAAATATCATGAATGTTAACCAGCTAGTAACTTATAGGACATTAATTTTTATTCATAAAATTAAGCTGGGTAGTGTACCCGAGTATTTAGGACATAGGATACAGTATGTTGGTGAAATTCACAACCGTTATACGAGGAATACTAACAACTTTTTCATACAACCATATAATAGGGAAAAAACAACTAATAGTATTTTTGTTGGTGGTATCACATTATACAATGAGTTACCAGGCTTTATAAAAGATAGTGAAAATCTAAATACAATTAAGAGATTAGTTATTAAGTATGTTCTACATAAATATTAATGATAATTACATAATATTAGCTATTGCTAAATAAAGTTCTATTCTATTCTATTCTATTCTATTGGAAAGTGTATCAACTGTGCATTTAATTGCGAGCACACTCTATAAGATTATACTTTCTGAAATGTCAGATTTCCATTGTCAAGAGATCAATGGAGACAACTACATATAACTTGTCAAGTTGCAAAACAGTATTAAAAAGCAGTCTTACCAAAACTATTTGGTGCCCGGCAGTGCCTTCCTCCTTTGTATAAACAATACAGGCTTTACTCCAAAACAAATTTAATTCTCAGAAGATTATATGATCACCGCCCAAATACTCAGTATAAATTCCTAGCTGCAAAGTTTGTATTTAATTTGATTTAAATTATAACACCGAACTCTACTACTGTAAATTATATTTCTCCTTCTACAGATGTGAGACGAGAATAAATACTTACATACACTGCTGACCATAAATGAGGGATCACTGGTCTACCAGTACATGTAATTACTCGCTCCTTTGATCTGTTTCACTTACCGTAATAAAAGAGAAACGATCTTTTCTTCTTAGGATATTTAAGGAAATTATAACCACAAGTAAAAGAGACGCTATTATAACAAAAAACGTAACAATTTTATTTAACTCGATTTATGGCCACAAGTATTGTTGAAGTAAATATTTATTTAAGCTGGTTTGTATTGTATTGTGCATGTAATAGGGGGCTATTGGGGAACATTTATACAATTAAAATAGTATTTCGCCCTCTATCATGTACAAAATACTAGTTTACTTTTAGAAATTGTACGAAAAGGTCATGAAGCGTGCGTTTATGAACAAAAATTAAAAAAATTATATCATAGCAAAACGAAGAGAACTAAGTCTAATAAGACGTAGTACCATAATAACTCTACATCGAGAAAACAATACGAATAATAGCACACCAACTTAAATTAACTTATCGGGAAGTGCAAGGAATGGTGAAACGTTCTCAGACAACCGGAACCACAGCACCACGAAGACGTTCCGGAAGACCCAAAGTGACTACACCGAATGAGGATTTAAAAAGTTACATTGTTTTCTAAACGAAACAGTAGCCTAACAGCTCCAGAAATTCGCACACAGTTAAATGAAGGCCACGCAAATCCGGTGTAGCTCACAACATAACCGGCAGAAAAGCATTACTACGGTCGCAATACCGTAGAAAATGATTGGGATGGGCCAAACAGCATAAAAATTGGGACATGAATATGGTCGTCAAAGATGCTATGGACGAACGAAAACAATTTTCAAATCGTCGGTACTAATCGACGCAGTTTTGTTAGAAGAACAACTGGTGAAAGGATGCTGCACGAATGTGTTGCACCAACTGTTAAGCATGAAGGTGGTTTCTGTGTTAGTTTGGGGTTCATTTTCCTTTAATGGCGTCGGAGATCTGCATCGAGTTGAAGGAATTTTGAAAAAAGAAAATTATCGACACATTTTAGAGCACCACGCGATTCCTTCCAGAGTAAGATTAATTGATGAGGCGTGTTACTTGCAGTAGGACAATGATCCCAAGCATACCTCCCGACTTTGTAAAAATTGTTTGCAAGAAAAAGAAAGAGAAGTTGTCCCCATAAATATGGTTTAATTATGGTTTAATCGCCCGATATCAATCCCATCGAGTTGTTGTGGGAAGAGTTAGACAGAAATGTAGGACACCACTGTCCAACATCCCAGAAGCTACTCTGGGGACAATTAGTGAATGCCTGGCAAACTATACCAGTAGATATCCTCCAAAAACTAATCTCACGATTGCCAAATGTTTTCAAACAAAAATATACAGTCCAAAGGCGGTTACTTTCAAGACTACGAGTATTACAATAATAAATATTACTCCATTCTATGTTTTTATTATAAATATTCTTGTATTTTATAAGAAGCAAATGTTTGTTTTATAAAAAAAAAAAAATGTTTTCATTTGAATATGTGTAGGTATGTTTAGTTTCACAAAACATGTAGCAGTTTATTGTAATTTCCGCACTGATCCCTCATTTTTGGTTAGTAGTGTACATACATATGCACCTTATTTCACTAATTCTCTAAACAGCGAGTGAAAGCAGGTAAATCTGATTATTTTATTTCTAAAAAAATATCGATATTTTTTGAGACAAAAGAATCTGCCTATTTTTACGCGCACTGTTTTGGAAGAAACTACTACAAATAATGCTTAAAACATTTAATACATTGCATCGCGTATAAAGCTCGTAATATAGGTACATATGTATCTTGTATACATACATACATATGTATACAATTTACAGATTGTAAAAACTCGCTAAAAATATACCAAAGGTTAGTAGTAATAGTGATAGTAATAGTGGTTACGGATTCACTGAATACATATGTAAGCATGTAAATCATACACGTAACTTAAGTATTTTTATAAATACATTACACCAGTACAGTTAATACACATGCAAATACGCATCATGTTGTTAATCTTATGTTTGGATTCTAAGACATGATTCCTATTCTAACTCTAACATTCGGCCAATGTAAAATGTATAAATGTATGATATAGCCTGCTTATTGTGTATAGCACTGCCTCGCTATTATCTGCAAATAAGGAGTATATGTATTTGAATTAGTACACCTGCTTCAAAGAAAGTTTGATCATTATCATCGTTAATATAAAACTGTAATGGAGTAAATAAATTCTAATGGCGTAAATAATATAATTTCCTTAGTCGTAAACTTTATCCTCTTTAAACTCTTTTTTTATATTATAAATAAATATTATATTATATAATAAATATAAATTGGACAACTATCATGTGATTGATATTTGTAAAAATAACTTTGTTCGATATCTTTTATAGGTTATAATTTTCTTTTCTTTGGTTATTTAGTAATAGGTACTTTTACCGTTATTTTTAATACGTGCCTCCGTGGTACCCTTTCAATTAATTTATTCAATACATTATCTTCAATGTTTTTAATTTTGAGATAGTATCGCCCAAAGATTCTCGATGGGATTCAGATCAGAGTTTAATGCCGACCATTTCCAAAGTTTCATCCCATGGTATTCAAAAAATGTTTAAGTTGAAGTTGCCATATGTATGTATGTATAGGTCCGTCAGCATGTTGGAATATGATGTCATCGTCTGCGGCTATGGTGATAAAAAGTAGAAGGTGTTCCTCTAAGATATGTTGGTATTTTTGGGTATTCATTTGCACACAAAGGCTATCTCACTTTTGTCAATCTTCTTAAATGGCTCAAATGTGATGCTTTCGCAATGTTAGATTTTCTTTGACATTTTGACGTAGTTGTGTCGACCTCCTACAGCCATCCATTTCCTTACAAGACTAGGATCACGTTTTAGGGTCATTCTTCTACCAATTTGCGAAGAACAAGCCCTGTTAATGAAATTTCTCGCAAAACTGCCCGCTTTGTTTTATCAGAAAATCCTGATCAGCGCTTTTTTGTGTAGTTTTCAACACCCTTTCGTGAAAAACGTACCCACGACATTTTACGAACGATTTACTCTCCAGCCAATTTCAATTTTCTGTCATTCTACAATCTTTTAGGGTGATTATATCCTCCCTCTCAAGAAGTGACGGGGGCATAATAGAAAACTTAAAAATTATTTTGCTCTTTTTGCTAGAGTACAAATGTAACAGATTGATCAAAACCAGTGTTTAGTTGGGTATCTCTGAATTCAAAGTAGATACACTGAAGCAAACAACGAATAATCTACTTCCGGAAATTGGAGGCGCTGCAGAGCCGGACTCTTCGGTTGATCACGGGGGCTCCCTGGTTCGTCCGAAACCAACAGCTTTGGGACGACCTGGAAATCCCATCACTAAAGGATTTGACTCTCGATCTTGCAGTGAAGACGACCGAAAGAGTGGAAAGATCAGACAATCCACTCATAAGCCACCTCGTCCACCTGGACCCGGACCGCCCACCACCGAAGGTTAACATCAGATGAGCCCTTGCGTTGGCGGAACTAGATTAGAGGGAAGAGAACCCAATCCTCAACCAGCTGAGGCAAAGAGACCTGTAATTTAAAAAATCCGACCCTAGAGGGTGGTCCACACAGAAGAAAAAAGGGCTGAGAAACTTAAGTTTGGCCCTAGGGAGTGAAGAGGACCATCGTCGAATAATCTATACTTTTTCACAAGCTATTCCAAGAACTTTGGGATGACAGTGTCCTGTGTATTTGTTATAACAGTTCGCAAGCAAACCTGCATGCAAATCATTCCTAGAAACAAATCTACAAATATCTATCCTTATATATTACTCGTTAAGTTTACTTTTGCTATAAAGAAAGACAAAAGACAATATACCTAATAACCTATAATTACTCACAGCACTGTAGGTAATTGCTTTATTCGTGGTTTTTGCTTTCCACTAAAATTTCACAAGCGAAAAATGAATATTAAAGTAAAGTTATTAAATCCAAAATAAGGTCTGAAATGCAAATCCCATCGATGTTTCTTCTAGTAATTCTCAAGTTCAACATACTAAACATCTTAACTAAAAATCCTTGTCATTCAAACAAAAATATATGTATGTCCATGTCAATGCCAATGAGTTTCATTGTTTGTATTACGTAACTGAAGAACGGTTTTCAACACCATGATATTTTTTCCAATTATGGATAGTTAAATTACGCATATTTTTGATTATTGCACGTATTTTTGTAAGTCTACAACAAATCAGGAACACTGTCAATTTGTATATCTGCAAGTATGTATATATGTACATACATACATATATTCTCACAATCAAAATTGTCTACAGTTTGTGAATTATAATTGAGAAAAAATATTAGAAAAATTATAAAAAATCTGTTCTTAATGCAGTAAGTAAATATTATTGATATTATTTTAACTATTATCGAAGTAAGCAATGTCAATAAACGTATAGGATAAAAAAGTCGTCACAGTTATAACGCCCTTATTTTGAAATGTACAAGAGCACTTCCACTTTCAACCTTCGTATGATCCTTAATCGTTGTTTTTCTTTTTCAGTATTCAGTATGTATGTATCTTGTACCCGCTTAGACTGTAATGTAATGTATCGAGAAAACGACCGTTGTTAGACGAAGTGAATTACTTTATTATTAATTTCCCGGATTTACTATACGATGGCTCAAAAATTAAATGTTTAGTGAGCAATACATATCTAATATGTTGGTGAAAAACAGACTATAAAGAACACGTAAAGTACGAAGCACCATCATAACAAAATTAATCGACAACAGTTTATACAATACACAACGATGTGTAACTATGATTTTGTGTAAACTGTATGTACCTGATGTTGAAAATATACAATCGAGTTTTTCCAGTTTCTCAATCCTTGGAAGAAGCTTAAAACGGTAAGTGTTTTTTTAATTCCTCTGTGGTGCACACGATCACTAATTTCATACATTTACAAGATGTACTATTCTTATTTTTCGTGTGTTTATGCATATTAGGGTAATAGTAGAAAAGCAAATGTATATATAATTACTTCCGATAGAATAAATGTCTCTACTTGTATACTTATATCGGTAACAAGCTCATGTTGCGTCCCTATTCTACCGCATATTCTAATATATTACGAATGACACTCCCATACCGACGCAGTTGTCTTGCAGGGAAATTGGTCCGCTCTAGTAATAATAATTAGACCAATATGTTTCGTCGCGCTGAATATTGAAGATGTGCATTTGTTTTAGTATATCGTGTGATAGAGCGAAATAAATTCTAAGATTGTCTATGTTTTCCCAAAATAAATATTTGATCTTGATATTTAAGTAGTTGTATTAGATTCAAAATTGTATTTGTAAATCCAAGAGATGACAGTATCTTTCCTAAGCTTCAGTTCAATATGTTTTTTCCAACACTGTATGTACAAATTTGGCATCATAACAAATGCTGATCAAATAAGGGAGGATGTATCTGCTCAGGATGATACTCAAACATTTTGATGTTAACACAGAATAATTTCTAGGTTGCCTAAACCAAAATAAAAACAGCGAAAAAAACTTGGTATATGTATTTACATCCCAAGAAAAGTCACATTAGAAAATTATTAATTTGTACAGTGTATCACATATCATGATATAACTACATCATTCCAAATGGTAGTTTAATGCAGTTATTCAGCCTTTAAACATCAACCGAAATTTGTGCAGTAGAGACCAACAAAAAATGTTAACTGACGTTGTAAAGTCTTACTCTCGTGTTAAATTCCCCAAAATTGTTTATAATTGATGTACTCGTAATTACAAAAATAAACAGGTGAAAATCATTCCATATGGCGGTCCCTGAATTTGAACTGTATGTATGTCGGTATACCTGTATGTCTTTTATAGTATTAGCTTGACATTAAATTAATAATTTTTTGAATTGGTTTAAAACATTTTGACATCAATGAAAAACGTCTAAAAACCGTGATTTTCGAAAACATTAGAGAGACAACTTGTGCAGAGAAAGAAGCTTCTATATATATACATATGTAATCACCACTTAAGTAATCAATGTTTTGACAATATTAGTTTGATAATACTTTTTTGTATATAACCACTAGCTCCCATTGTCCCATCAGGACGTACAGCATATCTTAACAATAGTAGAGGAAATGTAAACATAAAGAGAAAATACTACAACGTTGTAAGCAAACTTAACTAATCTTACCTTGCTAATGGAAACAATCCATGTCAATATACCAAAAAACACTTTAACATCACATACGCAGATGTATTACAACAAACACTACACATGTAACACTCGTATCTATACCTATATCAAACTATAAACAAGGCAACATCACGCATGTATAGAAACGCATCGAACAATTGAACACAATTCATAAAACTTCAATGAACCATCAATCACTTTTTAATAACATTAACGTAAGTGCACTCCTCGCGAAGGTCACAGCACAGAACTTCAAACCAATAACGAGATAAATTCGTGTACTTAATCAGAATACGACTTGCTTTGATTACTGTTAAATATACGACTTTTTCATTGAGAAAAAGCGCGCGATAGCTAACACTCACTATAAATGTTTACCGGCAACTGACAATCACCTGTTGCTTCAAACGTGCTATGCCCCACTCTCGACACCTTTCGAGTCATATGGTAGATACATATGTATTTGTGCCTCCAGAATACATATGCACCTGGAAACTTGATATATATTATACTTGTTACAAGAGGATTTGTAATTGTGTGTAATTGTTGTCTTATAAGAATATAAAAAACCTTGTTTCGTCGCGCAATCATTGGACATTTATTTATGTAAATTTATGTTATGCCAATGCAACTATCTCTTCCAGGACATACTTTTATGCGTGGAGTTCATCATTATACATATGTATGTACTCTTTATCACTCTAGTGCTGTTGTCTTTTGAAAATGTTAAAAACAAAAGGTATCATAATTGTTGAACAGTGGACATCGTTTATCTAATGTTTTTAATTCGAGTGGTTGAAATATGTACAAGTCCCTACTAACAACAACAGATTACATGTAATAAAGAAAAAGATTTATTTTATTTAACTCCATTTTGCAGTTACAATAAATTCGTATCAGAATACTGTTTGAAAGATAAAAATCTGATTGACCTGTAAAGACAAACTAGTATTGCTAGATAAATGATTATTCAACTACGAATTTTATATCTTATATATAAAGGTTACACAAGGTATACAGGAGAAAACAATAAAATATAAACAACCAAATGGATTCCAGTGTGTCGTTGTTGATTATAAACAAAGAATCAAACGTCCAGTATTACACGACATAGTTGATTTTGTCAGCGATTTTGCAGTGGTGTGCTATGCTGATGACATTACTGTTATTATATGAGACAAAGAATATGTGATGTTAAAACTACAGCGAATCTGATTTTGGATAAATTATTTCATTGGTTTTGTGCAAACAAATTGACTTTGACTTGCAGATTTTAAATAATGTAATTAAATCTACCGACTCAGCACCTTTTCTAGGATTGACTTTTACCTCCACCTTAAACTGGAATACGCATTGCCAGGAATTAACAAGTAAATTGAATAAATCAATATTTAAACTGAGATCTCTCAGAAATGTAGTTGACCTACACACTTTAAAAATGATATATTATGCTGAATTTCAAAGTCATCTACTTTATGGAATTCTTTAATGGGGATCTTCGTCTTCGGCGTTGAAGGTGTTTTTAAAACAGAAGTCAGCTATTAGATGCATTGCAGGAGTTAGCTCACTCACTTCATGCAGGAATTATTTCAAGACGTTAAAAATTCTAACTCTTCCGGAAATATATATATACTGGAATCCAGCTTATATATTCATAAAAATAAACAAATTTTTATAAACAAAAATAATAACGTACACAGTTATAATATAAGAGCTCAGCAAATACACTCAATGAGACATAACTTAAACATAACTGCTAAAAGTGCAGACATATTAGGTATTAAGATATACCGGTCGTTTTGAGTCATAGGATATTTAAAGCGGTGAGGAGGTGAAGGGAGCTACGTCCCCACCAATACACCGTTCGTAGACTCATACGCGCCTTCACTTCTTAGCGAATTTTCATACTCCTTACCTCTTCCCGGCTTTATTTATCCTATTTCTCAAAACCACCGGTATAATAACTTACCAAGTGAGTGGAAAAGTTGGTCGTTAAGAAAATTTAAAAGAACTCTTAAGACATGGTTACACCCGCAGTGTTTTTATTCTTTAGATGGTTTCTTTGATCACGTAACATAATGTAATATTGTATTTTGTTATGTTTTTTTTTGTTGACTTATTTTATACTGCCGTCTTTGAAATAAATCTACTTATTATTATTATTATTATTATTAGCCAATGACAATCGATTGCGAGATTCCAGCTACTGATTAAAGAAATTGGCACCACATGTTTCGTTTTGAAACTATTGGAAATATCACGAAGAAAACAAAAAGGGTCAGACAAAGAAATTAGATCAGGTACTGATACGTTTGATGTTTTTTGTAGTTTTCAAAATTTTTCCGCACCGATTGGAATGTTGACATTTTTTTTTGAAACCGAATGTCAACCGCATTGGTATATTTCATTTTTTCTTTAGAATTAGAAAACATGTATCGTGAGAATGTAAACAGAGAAGATCATTTGTATTCTATCGCAAATAGTTTTGCGCTTTTAAGCCCTTCACCCCACTAGTTTTTCGGACTATTTGATCCAGAGTTTGTAGAATTCCGGTTCTTATCATAGTTGATACGTATGTGTATGTATAAAAATTTAGTAATAGCGTTTTATCAAAAAATTATTTTTTTTTATCTACGGCAAGTGCAACTGTCGTGGCTTCTAAACTGTATTACAAGGCGGACGACCACTGTAGTTCTTGCTGTGTAGATAGTGTTCGTAAATCTAATTTTTGTAATTAAATCGGAATAATTTGTAGTAAATACCACCAGCTGCCCCAAATTTGAAATACAGATGAAGATCGATTTAGTTGATAAAAAATGGAGATGGAGTGGAAACGATTGTATTTAACATGTGCATATAGAAGTGAGCACGAAATAACTTTGTATACATTCGCACTCCGTATCCGCTGTACACCCACGGACTTTAGTTATGTCCGGTATCTAGCGGTACAACCTGTGCTCCTGTCACCATGTCCGTTTTATCTTAAAGGGAATAGTGACAGGACTTCAGGCTGTACTGCTAGATACCGTACATAACCAAAGTCCGTGATGGTACATACGTTCCAAGTCTTATCACGGATACCGAAAACCGTGGAACGTCGAATAGCGATCTACTAAGTTTCGTTTAAATGTAAGTATATACAGGTGTGATATTACATCCTTGTATTAAGTCAATAACAAACGAAATTTAGTCTCATTTATTTATTTTATTATATTGTACACTAGAATGTACAGATAAGTAGATATAATTTTTAATTGGGAAACTGATTCTTGCATGTCTACCGGAGAGGAACTAAACACAAACGATGTTTATGGCACAGGATTATCTATCGCTGATGCCCTTTTGTCACTTTTTTGGAAAAACATTGTTATAGGAAGCTGCTGTTTCTTTTTCTTCAATTCATAAAATAGTGTTTGAAGAGGGCCTAATGCTTCAATGACCAGATCCATTGTCCATTATTAACAATGGTTTAAATGACAATTTCTCCAGTTCCAAGTATCGTTTGACTTTAGGAATGAAGCTTACGCGAAACCATTCAATGAAAAGTGCTGCTGTAATCCATGCTTTCTTATTGGATTGCCAGAACACAGATAGATTGCTTTATTTTTGAGGGCGCGGGGATCTTGTGAACGATGTATTACGCCTAGCTTGATCAAGTGCCGTTCAACATTAACACATAATAGCAAGGTTAGTCTGTCTTTGCATGCTTTGAATCTTGGTACCTTTTTTGCTGTTTTCTGAATATACGTTCTACTGGGCATTGTTTTCTGCAGAAAAGCAGTTTCACCGCAGTTGAACATTTGTTTTGGGTGGTAGCCTTCCTCTTCAATAATAAATGTGTAAATACGTCAGTGAATAATGACGAATTGTAACGAGCAAAAGTTTTAATATGTCACTTGTCGCATTGCCGCACCGATAAATGGAACCATGGATAACTGAATCCGCGGATACGGAGGTTCGACTGTACTATTATCTCGGACTTTGGACATTGGTTACTAAGTACCTAAATATTAGTTGCAACACCTACTAATAACTATGTGTTTTCATAAAATTTCTGTAAATGTCCACTAAAATTTAAAGTAAATATGTAATTCAGTATTAAAATTGATTGAAGTCAAAGGAAATGGCGATATATCAACATTTATGGATAGTTGTTCCGAATCTCTTTTAAATGACTAGAGAGACCTGTAAACGTGCACTATATGCTGATCTTCATTCGTGCTGCTTGACTTGATTCATGGTACGGTACACACCTAATAATAGAATTGGGCTTAAAACAAAGACATGTGGTTTTTCAGTTGGAAACATTAGAAAAATTTTGCACGATAAATTGGATTTCAAAGAGTATCCCCACGCAGCAGATCACAACCGTATCCATCAAAGATGAGAAAATTTGATGATTTCTGTAAAAAATCTAGATTTTTTACAAAAATTCCCTGCCATATATAAAACTTGGCACCATCCATTTAACTCAAAGGCAAAGGCATAGTATGAAATAGCGAATACGAATAATTACTGTTATTGACCTATAGCACTTACAACAAACCATGCAAACAACTACAAAATTTAAACCTTTCGTAAATAATACAGGACGTTAATTTTTTAAAGAAAGGTGTAAATTAAGTCTCTACAATCCATAAATATTTTTAGTATACGCGTCATCCTAAAAAAGTGCGGTACATCAGTTAATGTACAGAATGTTCAGAATATTACGTATGTTCTTTTATAAATACACCTAAATTCCAAGTGTGGTATTGTAAATGGAATAGTTTATATAAAACTAATGTAGCATTTACTAAAATAAAAAAATATTCGCATGAAGAAGGAAATAATGTAATACTATATAGTAATCGTTGAAGGTTATGATGACTATCTCTAACAACATTGGGAACATCGCAAAAAATATTTGGAAAACTACTGAATAGATTAGGGTTAACTATAAGGTTGCCAATGTAGAGCTACGAATCGCAAACAGATTGAAAAACTAGAAAAGCCAGTTTCGAAATAAAAACAGGAAATACTCTAGCGTTTACGTAATACTTTTATTTTATAAGAGCTACTGTGAACTTTGGCACCTATCCAATGCAAACTTGCATTTGGCGACTTCAGAGATTTCTGTTAACTACCAGCGAGAAGTTTTAGATGCTCTTCAATCAACGCTGTAAATATGGAAAGATGACAAAAAAAAAACAAAACTTTTTGTTGTGTAGGATTCGAAATTATAACTAAATATATAACTACATGTAACTAAAAGTCTAACTAAACTCTGCTGAAGATTCTGACATAAATAGACCAAACTTAGCGAATACCTACATTAATCAGGAAGACACGGAAATATATGTAGGTACATATACGGACCTCTAAACTCATTTTCAATAGTGGTCGTTTTTCGATAACTGTATGGGGCTAGATTAGTTTAGAAGATGTGTATGTTGAAAATTGAATGAGTGATGCACTAACGAATAGAAATTTAGGAAAATTTAGGAAATAAATAGCTTAGAAATCTAATTCGTTGTATGCCAAGTCGTTTACAAGGCATTATCAAAAACAATAGTTTTTGTACAAAATATTAAAGAGCTTAAAATATGTAAATAAATAAGAATAAATTTTGCAATGTTATATCGTAATACTACCAGATTGTGACAGCCACTTCAACAGTACCCTGTGTATTAGGTAAATTTTGATGTCGATATATTAACATAAAAAAAAACTTACTTACTGCCGATGGTAAACGCTTTTTGATATGACTAATATGTAAGCAAGTATATAAATAAAAAGTCTCAATTTCCTGTATATATATTCGAACCCAAAATATACTTTCTTAAAGTATGAAAACAATGCCAAATTAGAAAACAGAAAAAGCAAAGCTAACCGGCTTCGCCATTTTGGCGACATTACTTGATCATTATTCGTCGAAAACGTCACTCCGCCATAAAAGTAACATCAACATTAGTTAAAGAAATTAAGTTTAAATATCATGTAAGAACAAGGCATTTTCTTCTCTATAAATATGTGGTAATTATGGACGGTGTGCTTGATTTCTCTTCGTGTTTTGTTTCCCACTTAGGTTACGTTCATAGTGCAGCGGCGAACCGAGAGACTAGAGAAGCGAAAAAAACAAATATTGCACTTGCTTCCCAGCTCGACTCGACTCAAGCACAATGAACGGTATCCTCTGATTCAGGGTTATTGTTTCTATCGTTACTCTAGTCTTGTAGCTAGAGTACAACCAATTCTATGTGACCGCTCACACAGCACCGTCGTTTTAACAAGTACACACTGAGGAAAAAGTTTAAAACTGTTGAAATTTGACGTTTAAAACAATGTGAATATAAGGTTAGACTGTCGCTTATTAGATTTTTAAATTAGGTACCATAGAGCTTTTTGAGATAAAATCGGAGCTTTTGGGATAAAATCATTATACTTTCCTAATGCTATAAGAAAATAACCTTATAAAGTAATAGGTTGATGTGCAGGTATTCTTTATATCAACAACGTTAACAACTGTTATGTAGAGATTAAAAAGCGAAGTATTTGGAAACTATTATTTATGTACATCATACTTTATTATTTACATTAGATTTATTTATTTGTTCTTGAGTACGGAGTATTATGTATTATTATTGACTATGGACTACAACACAATATAAAATATAATTTACACTATTTCAACTATCGAACAATTTATAAATGAAAGAAGCACATACATAGTTTTTTTTATAAAATGCTTTTAATCAAAGTCACTTTTAATGTGCCTCTATCTGATTTACCAACACGAATAACAATGGTCTCTTCCTCAATTTCCCTTAGCTGATCTCTCGACATATACTCTTAACTTTATTAACATGGTTGCATTCCGTTTTCCATAATTCAGGACTTATTTGATTCACCAAGTCTCGAATCAGATTTTCCAGATTTGTTGTTCCAATATTATGTGAAGCAATCCTTCTCTTAATCATACTCCAAATGAGCTCTATAGGATTTAAGTCGCAGTGGTATGGAGGTAGACGTAGCACAGTATCTCCCTTGGATTTAGCATATTCATCAATTACATATTGTGGCATTGGTTTGTATGTACCTTCTGACGATTTCTAATAGTTCGCATTTTAACATATCTGGATGGTACGGTATGTTCATTGATTGAAGCCAAAAATGATGTCACCTTTTTTTTGATGCAGAAGCAGGAGGCCTGTTTATCTGTACTGAATGGTATGGCGCATTATCCATAACTATTATCGAATTATCCGGTAAGTTGGGTATCACTTGTGTTTTAAACCATTTCGAAAAGTTTTCAAAGTTCATTCCATCATGATAATCTCCACTTTTGGTTGTAGATTTAAATAACAGTAAAACATCCTGAATGAAACCGGTACTACCTCCACAATGTGCGATTATCCATCTTTGTCCAGCTCCATCCTTTTTTAAAACTCCTTGTTCTCCAGGACCTTGCCAGCATTTTGAAACAGTATAATTTTGATTTACGTAGCTTTCGTCTAAATATACTACAGGTCTCTTATTTTCACCGAGATTATCATTAGACTTCAAGAAATGGTATTTTGAAACAAAACAAACCAAGCGACGGGTAACTGTGAAAGTATTTATTTATTACGTATTCATAGTTATTGAACAGGAACGTGGCCGCCAATTTGTCAAGAAATGATAAGTCGGTAACGGCAGATACCGATAATCTAACTGGAGAAATTTATTATTTACCAATCACGCTAGATGTCGCAATATGTGAGCAAAGCTCAGCCATTGCTCCGTTATGCCATTAACATTACATTGAAGGTGGGGAGAACTGTATTTTGTTCTACTTCCATATCGTATAATGCATAGCCTGTCAGCAAGATCTCTAGTCTGCTCACCGCTGTTGTGAGACGAGTTTCATCTCTGCGTTACAGAATAACGCGTTTTCGCGATTAACGTATGATGAAAAAATCGCAACAAAAAATCTTAAACGGCCGATGCCTCAATTATGTTTAGAAAATAAACAATCTATTGAAGGTAAAGAGGTTATAATAAAATTCAAAACGGATATTTATCAGAAAAATAACTGGATTTGTGGGAGTAAAATTAAACATACTTTGTTTTGTTTTCCGTGTCTTTTGTTTGGTAGTGACTAGTGCTGTTATCCGGATCCGGATAATTTTGGATCCGGATAATTTACTATCCGGATCTGAGCGCTATCCGGATCCACTATCCGGATCCCCTATCCGAAACCTTGGATCCCGATCTGCTATCCGAAAACTCGGATCCGGATCTGCTATCCGAAACCTCGGATCCGGATCTGCTATCCGAAACTTCGGATCCGGATCTGCTATGCGAAGTCTCGGATCCGGATCTGCTATCCGAAACCTCGGATCCGGATCTGCTATCCGAAACCTCACATCCGAATCTGCTATTGAAAATCATCAAATTTGCATTCTTTATGAGATTTGTATCAATAAGATTATTTTGTTCGCGAGTTCTCGCTAACATTAAAAAAATAGTAACGAAAAAATGTTTTACATTCCAACATTTTGCTTTTTAAAATAATAAAACAAATTAACATTATTAATTAATATTATAAGTAGCTAATAGATATTGCTATGTACAACGTTTTAAGAAGAAAATAATTACTTTATTGGTATGTTAAATAAATAAATAAAATGAAAAATCAGGAACAAAAGGTATTTGGTCTGAAGAGAAACACAAATATAAGGTTTTACTAAAAAAAATAAGAAATATGAAGTAACAATTATGGAGCACAAATCGGTTAATTCCAAACAAAAAAAAAGTTTGCAGTGGGGACCTTTCTGCTCAATCTAGGCTTCGGATAGCGGATCCGGATCCGAAGTTTCGGATAGCGGATCCGGATCCGAAGTTTCGGATAGCGGATCCGGATCCGAAGTTTCGGATAGCGGATCCGGATCCGAAGTTTCTGATAGCGGATCCGGATCCGAGGTTTCGGATAGTGGATCCGGATCTGAGGTTTTGGATAACGAATCCGGATCCAAGGATTCGAATATCCGGATAGTTTTGGATCCGGATATCCGGATCTTAATTTTGTCGGATATCTGCAGCACTAGTAGTGACCCGTCTTGGTCAAAGAACGGAATAAGAGACTTTAATTCATCTTAGTGCTAAAATTACGAAACATGAAAATTTCGAAGGGCATTTGAAAAATATATTTAGTCTAGGAATGTGAGGAAATTATGCACTCCCTATGAGAACCACCCCGAGCCGCCACTGTATTTGATTCACATTTTTTATATTTAAACCCCATATCAGCTAAAAGTTTTCGTAGTGTTTCTTTGCAGGTTTTGAATTGAGTTTCGTTTACCATAAATGTATGCACTATGTTTAGAGTTGGTACGGTCTTGTCAACTGCATAACACTTCGCTCCGGTCGGATTTTCGTTTTGGCATATTTGTAATACGCCTAAAAATATATTATAAACTTCAACAAATAGTAGTAAAATTAACATGTTTTACTAATCTCAAAATCAGACGAAAGAATGCTATATAGCTCTGAAAAGAACCGGTAATGAATATAAAACTAAACAGGATAAAAATGAACTTGGGAAATAAAAGTGAATAACCTACAGAAATGCACAAAATACTAAATGAATCAAACTCAAAGAACGTTGTAAATATGGCGGCAAAATACGTATTAATTGTACTTGACTGTACTAGTAGAACATATAGGTCAAGGAGGTGAGGGGCAAGGGGTTTCTGATAGTAGTAGACGTATTTTCCGCTGGTCAAATAGAATTGGTCGCGATCTAGTCTCTCTACTGTGAACGTAACCTTATAGTAACACACAACTATCGAAACGTAAAATGTCTGTAATTCTGTTCTAAGAATTTTATAGAATAGACAGATTTCAACAACATACAAAAGTAAGGATAAATGACATTTAATGTGTAATGTACTTTTCGTATTATTTCCGCATATTGTTAGAATGTTTTTATTTGTACCATTTTGTTTCTTTACTTCTTATACATCGTTTATTTATTTATACTTTGAAAAGATATTGTATCAATGCGATGACACTAAAAAATGGTACACCTTAGATATTATTGAATTCAGTTTTGGTCTACATCTTTATTTTCACCTATTTCAACCAATGATTTTAAAGCAGTCCGCTAAGAATATAAACGAACGATTAGATTGGCAGAATCAAGGTATAGTTGCGACTGTAACAAAAATGAGCTTCTTAAAAATAATGCCATATAACATAATATCATTACAGAAAATGATAAAAATCATATGCCATCACAAACAAAAAATATAACAAATACATAAAATATTATATAACACAATAAACCGAAAAGAAAAAATCCAGGAAGATAAATCACTCAATTGAATGTGCGCAGATAGAAACAGAAACGTATTTTATAAAATATGCCGCAACAAAATAACTGCAAGCAATACAATAGAGAGAAGAGGACTTTAAAGAAATAGTGAACATGTAGATTAGTAAGACGAAAAATGAAAGGGAGAGATTGAACCAAGAGCTTTAAATATATTAACTACAACGGAAAATAAATGAAGCGATAAGATACATGTCATAACTTTAAAGTACAAAAAAAATTGTATGCTTCTTTACGATCTTTTAAATTGTTTGCATTTTACTTATAGGTTAAAGAACTTATGCACATATGTACATACCTGTCACTTTAAATACCTTAATTTTAAATATTTTATGTTAATCATTAGACTTGTTATTCTGTTGCCAAATACATTTAGGTCAACAATAACGTCTGAACGCAATACTTAGATCAGTTTCGAAAATAAACATATACCCTTTATTTGAAGTAATACATAGGGGTCTCCAACTCTTCTATATGAAA
Source organism: Popillia japonica (assembly GCA_004785975.1). NCBI lineage: Eukaryota > Metazoa > Arthropoda > Insecta > Coleoptera > Scarabaeidae > Popillia > Popillia japonica. The sequence continues at coordinate 63,740 of SMLS01075279.1, forward strand.
AAATTACAACGTAAACATTAATGATAAACATTTTCAATAAAAATTTTATTTGAAATAATTCTGTATTCTATATACAATCTGTTCATATATGTGTTATGTAACAAACAATGACTTGACTTAGTTATTTCTTTATTTTATTATTAGCATGTCGTCGTGGTGCCCATCGTAAGGCACTACTATCAACACACAGTCTTGGCCTTTTGTATTGACTGGAACGAATATGTTCTTCAACTAATTTTGGAGTAACACAAATGACATGCTGACCTTTCCAATATTTTACCATATTCATGCTTTGCAATGTTGAAATAATATCAGTCTGTGTAATACTGGTCATTTGACTGAAACACAAATATCTCTAGTATAAAACAAAAATGTTTAAACTTTGTACCTCAAGTCCTTAATAGATAATGTACCACGAAAATCCCTTAAAATTTCTAATAACACCCAACTCCAATAACTTCTGTAACTTAATTTTCCAAGATCGCTAAGTGGTTGTTCCGGACTTCCAACTGTTCCTTCAAGTCTTGATAGTTCATAACTAAATGCAATCAACAATTTTCCATAACCTTGTCTTTGGTAAGGTGGCAATGTAAGAATACATGCTACGTTATTGCCATCTGGCGATTCTTTCTCCTGTAAAACAAATATTTGTGAAATTTGAAATTTAATGCTATGTATCTTACCTTTGAAAAGTATCCTACAATATGCGCCCCTTGCTTATCGACTTCACATAAAATGTAGAACAAAAACGGTTCAACATCAAAATACAAAGTCTTATGATCAAGAAATAATTTTGCCAATAAACATAAATTCTGACAGTAAATCTGAAACAAAAAATAGAAAAATTTTAATTTTTTTAACATTGTGCTCCAAAAGGCTTTGTCTCTAGATATATGTATTGTATGTTATTTGTATCTGAAACAAAATACAAGCAAAAATTATTGTACACAAAGAAGTATTGAGAACTATTTGCATATTCAAAACTTCATAACATATCCATACTTGATTGTTTGATTTAGTGTTCCAGAAACTCAGCTCTGTGTATTGATGTTCTTTAATTTTCATACACTATTATATAGAATATACCTAGACGACCCTATTTGTAATTTTTGCAATACCACCGCGGGAAATACAAGTTTTATATACTTTTTATTATCATATTATTTATATAGGCATTGCGTAAGTTGTTTTAACGTAATTTTCTGTAGGTCGTTGTATATATTTTAATTTATTTGAATGCATATTACATAAGGTTGAAGAGTGAGGAGGTTTTAAACTAGAAGAATCATGTGTTGATCTCATAGTACACACACACATTAATGTGGTAAGGAAGTCAACAAAATGAGCCAGCGGTGTTTTTTTTTGTGTATTATATTGAAGGTGCAGACAACCATCTATTTGCCTTATCAGAATACAGTGAAACCTGTTTAAAACGGAATCGACTGGGACCAAAATATTTTCCTTTATACACAGGTTTCCGTTTTACTCAGGTTATTATACATATGTATTAAAATATGAAATTCTAATGTTTCATTCAACCGTCCAATCTAAAGCATACCAACGCGTGAAATTCCAAAATTTTAACGAATTTGCTAAAGTTCTAAGACAAAATAGGCAAGTATCTAGATCATATTGCAGAAAAAGGAACACATTTATACATACATACCTATTTTATTTTATTGATATAAATATGTGTATGAACGTTACTTTATCAACGTCCGACAAAAGATCGAACATGTGTACACAACTATGTGTATTCCCTTTGTATTCCGTCTTCCTATTGAGTCGTTTTAACTAGTAATCCACACGTGATACACTTTTCAATAGACAAAGTGTTTCCTTCATAGGTGGCCGTCAGAAATGGTCTGTTTTCTAATCGTAAATCAAGCCAAGGATCGTTGCCGGTCATTTGAAGTATGTAAACTCTGTTATTTATGGTGGAAATCGATTCCGTTTTATGGAGGTTCACAATACTTTTTGGTCTAAATTTATTAGTACGGTTTCGCGTTAAACAGGTTCCGTTTTAAGGAGGTACAGGTGCTATGTTTTTTTACGAGGACGATTCCGGACTATGAAAATTTTCCGCCTTAAACAGTTTTCCGTTTTATCAAGGGTCCGTCTTAGGCAGGTTTCACTGTAGTTAGATTTTCTTCATATATATATATATATATATATAGTCTGTTTGACAAGAGCGTGTACGTAAAAACTCAAAAAAGGTTTGAGCTAATAAAATTTAAAAAAAATGCACACATACATAACATACATTATGATGCTTGCTTATTAATAAAGTACCCAGCCACCTTCATTATCAATAATCAACTGCAATCTCCAAGTCATACTTTTTACTAACTTTTCGGCATAATCTATGAAAAAAGACTTATAAATCGTCGTATAAATCTAATCTGACGAACTAATTGCTTGACGGTTCATATCTTCTTTTCCCGGAGGTACAACTTCATGAGCTTCAATATCATTTTTTCTTGTTTCCATGCAATACAAAGTCTACTCCGATGCTTCGGAGCGTTGTCCTCGTGTACTAGCCAATTTTCCTTTTCCTCCCTAGTCACCTTTATGCAACTGGTATAGAGCTCTCTGATATATTTTAACTATTTTGGCAGCATCTAAATTTTGGGTAAGTCCCAAATCCCTGCTTCTCCAAACATCTCCAGCCGTGGACTATTGCAGGATGTTTAACAGTCCGCTCGATGAGTCTATTAGCGTGAGTAGACCAAGTATGTCTGATAGAAGACTGTGCCCAAAAAGAAGCTTTGTCATAAAAAATTACATTATCCCACGAGCATGGCATTTTCTTCAAATAACCGTAAAATTAATCCATTCTCAATTTTCGTTGTCGTTTGTGCGCGGCCACAATCTGACAGATCATCAAAGTTTTACCCACTTACTTACAAAACAAGGGGAACATCGGGGTTGTCCTAAACGGAATTTAATGAATCGCAGCGATGTTATAGAGTAGTAGTACGAGCCCCGAGTATCCAGGTACGAGCTTTTACCATAACGTGCCCTAATATAAAAATATAACGTGTATTTGGAATTTATTTATTTATTTGGACTGCGGATAAAAAATGGACAATAGGCAAGACACGAACTGCATGTAAGCAATCGACTGCAGAACAAGCAAGTGCGCTCGAATATTCGAACTTCAAAATACACGTCATAGAGTAGACTTGCTTCCAATTTATTTCATAATAAAATTACGACGGCGAAAAATATCACTTATGAATAATTCGTATGAAATATAATTGTTAATATTGTGCACAATAAGATTAAAAAAGAAAAGGTGCTGGCAGGAACCGCACACGAGCCACCAGCGTGGAAGGCGAAGTTGTTATCAACTGGGCTACGAATGCTTGCTTGTTGAGAAACTAACATTATCGATATAAAGGAATGTACGCGTTCATTCAACGTCCAATACAACGTTGATTTTCTCAGAAATTAGAGAGCGTTACGCGTACACGCTCTGTCAAATAGATTCTAAGTGCTTACAAAATATGCACAATACAATCTGAAAAAAAAGCTGACTCACGTTTTGCGTAAATTATATGTGACAACCTGAAAATTCGCATTCCTGTATCTTTGAAAGCGGAATAAATAAGGGCATTATAGCATTTGGAAATTTATGTGGAGCATCCACTTTTAATGACAATACAAGTAACTACAATGATGATAATTCTAAATAGTTGATTAATAATGTATGGTATTTTGAATAGAATCTATGTTTTGCTATTATTGCTAAATATGTTGTTATATGGAAACTGTCCACTCTTTACTTTTCATGAATGTGCATATAAAACATGCAAATTAATACATAACAAAATTATTACTAGCAAAATTATAAATCATATCTATGTTCCCTATACTGATAACAAACTGGTTTAGATCAATTACTTCATTATAGCCTTACTCTACTCTAATTTCAATTAGGTTAAATGTAATAAACATAAGTCAAAATCACAGAGATTATTAAAATTAATACAGGAATATGTACCTTATGATCTTTTCCATCAACTTCATATACTGATAATGTGCCTTTTCTATAAATCTCCTTTCCTACTGGTTGGCGCCATGTACATTCACTCTACAATATTCATAATTAAAAATTAAATTACATTTTAAAATTCAAAAACTATACCATGTGATATCGATAACTTTTCTCTAACCGCATGTATTTTAAACAATATTCGCAGATCCATAATTTACTTTGTCTGCCATACTCTTCAGGATAAGGACTAAAATACCAAGTATCAATTTCAAACCTTCCAATTTGAATCTTATCAATATATTTTACTTTCGTAATTTGCTCATGCTCTTTCTCTAAAGCTGCGGTAGTAGGATCCATGTCATCATACCTAAACAAACAGATTTATATCTTCCTTTGAAAAGATTCATACTTACGTCTTCTGAATATGGTTTATTTCATCATGCCTTCGTTTTTGATTTCTAGTTATTTTCCGATCAGTATTATCTGATAATAAATCTGAGACTATAGATCTACTTTTCCAGGCTTTATCGGTGGGCATCTTTTGTCCTTCTGTTAAATGAAATCTAGATAGCATTATTCTTGATCGAAGAACCTATAATATTTAAATCTAAATAATTTATCTGAAATATCTATGCTGTGACATTACCCATTCATCAAGCCGTCTATTGTACCCTTCATAATGCACGTAATATTCAAATTGTTGAACGCTGTCATTGAAGCGAGTTTGTATAATCTCGGCAGGATCTGTAAACAAAAACAATGTTTATGTCAAAAATTAGGTTATAATAACAACATACGCCAAGTTTCGTCAGATCTTTTCACCAAATAATGTTCTCCGATGTCTAATGGTTGCTCTTCACCACTCTCCGTATCATCGTCATGTTGAACATTATTTTTCGGTGTGTTATCATGTTTTCCTTCATCATTTTCATGGGAGACATTTTCATTTTTCTCGTGTTCAGCCATGGCCATAATTTTATTTTACAGACATAAGCGCCATATCTCGATGTCTTTCGTGATGCGCTCAACTGCAGAAAAATAAACACTAGGCTGGCTGACTGGCTATTCAATGTTATAAAGTTGGTAGAGATGACGGCTATTTCTTCGGCATTCGCTAGCAGATGGCGCACATTGATATTTTTGCTGCGAACTGAAATTATAATTTTGTCAAACTAATTTTTGCAAATACATATGCGTGTATTTATATTGATTCTTCAGCGATTTATTCTCTATAAAACTGCATGTATGTTTATACGAAAACAGTATAAGAGGATGAAACCATTTGCGGTATCTATTAATTTCGAAACGTCGTGTCGTGTACCGGAGTGAAGTTTACAGCCCTGATTTAGCAGCTCATTTTCCGGAAACGCCCGAACATACATAGGCGTAGGTGCTATGGAATAAACGAGGCTACCTATGATAAGGATAATTAAGTAACGCTTTTGAGCCCAGCCTGATAGCAATTATTAAACAGCAAAAAAAAACAAAAGATGAAAAACATTACAAGCCACTGAGATTAATAGAGTAGCAGAACATTTCTACACCCACATGTAATACTTTTATTGTCAACTTATTATTTATTATTTCGTTATTTTTATTATTACATACACATAACAATTATTTATTTATAATTCACAAAATTTACGTACAATACGATATATGCTCAGCTCTCAACGAAATCTCTTGCCGCCCGTCTACAGGGGTGAAATTGCACCCTAACTGATTGGAAAAATTCCTGCGTGTACACGCAGTCGGGTATCAACTTGCGACTCCATAGAAATAATTACGACATAGATAACACATATAGCAACCACCACCAAAATCTCTTGCCGCCCGTCCATGGGGGTGAAATTCCACCCTAACTGATTGGAAAAATTGCTGCGTCCACACGCAGTCGGGTATCAACTTGTGACTCCATAGAAATAATTGCGACATAGATAACACATAAAGCAACCACCAACAAAATCCCTTGCCGGCCGTCCACGGGGGCGAAATTTCACCCTAACTGACTGGAAAAATTCCTGCGTCTACACGCAGTCGGGTATCAACTTGCGACCCCATAGAAATAATTACGACATAGATAACACATAGAACCACCAACAAAATCCCTTGCCGGCCGTCCATGGGGGTGAAATTTCACCCTAACTGATTGGAAAAATTCCTTCGTCCACAAGCAGTCGGGTATTAACTTGCGACTCCATAGAAATAATTACCATATAGATAACACATAGAGCAACCACCAACAAAATGTCTTGCCGCCCGTCCATTGGGGTGAAATTCCACCCTAACTGATTGGAAAAATTCTTGCGTCCACACGCAGTCGGGTATCAACTTGCGACCCCATAGAAATAATTACGACATAGATAACACATAGAGCAACCACCAACAAAATCCCTTGCCGGCCGTCCATGGGGGTGAAATTTCACCCTAACTGATTGGAAAAATTCCTGCGTCCACACGCATATCATCTTGCGACCCTATAGGAATAATTACGACATAGATAACACATACAGCAACCACCAACAAAATCTCTTGCCGCCCGTCGACGGGGGTGAGATTTCACCCTAACTGATTGGAGAAATTCCTTCGACCGCACACAGTCGGGCATCAACTAAATCCATAATAAAACACTGGCCTTACGTCTCTAGTTCTTAATTTAATTTTCTCTACACAAATCGCATATATTGTTCATTGTTTTTTCAGGTGCTTTTATATTTGCTTCAATTTCGCGTACGCTTAGTAAGCACGTATCGTGTACACGTGTATATATCTAACGCAGGATCTGCATTGGAACGAGTTTGATATGTCAACTAATTGACAGCGATATAGACATAATTGTTTCATATTGACGCTGTTTTGCAATAAGACGTCTTCTAAATGAGATCTATACTCAGCAGTATTCAAATCGTATGTAAGACTTTCTCCTCGAACAAGGCGTTCGAAAAAATAAACTACAAAAGTCCCGCAGTTGTAAGAGTCTGCTTGCTTAACATGATTTAAAACTTAGTTTAATTGCACAAGGGCTTTCTTGCTTTATTTGCATACATTTTTGAAATCTGCTCTTATAATTTTCTCCAATGATCGACTCGTTTGCTAATGGATCGATTATAGTCAGTCTCATATCATTGCTGTTATACATAACTAGTACATAATGATTAAATAAACAGACTGGCAACGAATGATTTAGATAATGAAGTGTCTCCAAATATTATAGATGATTTTGCCACCGAAATTATTTGGAACTTATTTCCATTTATTCTGTTGAATACATTGATGCAATGGTCTATAACAAAGCTAGATAAGTACTCATTTTCATTCAAAGTAACGAAGTCAGCCACTAACATTTCTTTGAGAGAGAAGTTGATGTGTGGGTCATACGTTACGATATAACCTCTTCCGTTACGTAATTCTTTGTAATAACTGGAATTAGATATTAAGCCGCTATCAAACATCTTAAGACTTTCCATCGTTGTCCATTTTCTTTGCCCAGTAGATAAGTCCTTATTTGGATATGAGTTTGGGCAACATATTAAAAAAATAGAAAAATTTTAATTTTTTTAACATTGTGCTCCAAAAGGCTTTGTCTCTAGTTATAGATATGTATTGTCTTTATTCCTTCCAGATTTCAACAACATACAAAAGTAAGTAATAAATGACATTTAATGTGTAATGTACTTTTCGTATTATTTCCGCAT
>SMLS01075281.1:0-29678 GCA_004785975.1 Popillia japonica
CTTTCCACGAGTGTACCTCTTGACTAACCATTTATTACTTTGTATTTATATGCTTTATGTGTTTTAGCTTTCACAAAGCTGTTATTCAATTACAATAGAGTAAATTTATAAAAAGAGATTTAGAATTTATCGGGGCTTTAGTTCATCGCAGAATTGTTCCTCTGTGTGATCTGCTCCATTCTTATTTGGATTGGATTATAGAAGGCTAAGAGCCATTATACAGGATGACTATAAGAATAGGCTGTGGCATGTTATGGACAGGTAGAGGGTAGATGCTTTGATAGGACTCTGGAATGCTTTTTGCCAGTTTTTCCGTATAAATTTTAAATAAAATTCTTTTTACTAGAAAAAAGCTTGACTAACAGCTAATATGTTTGATATTTAATTGATGTTGTAAAATACATACCTTATTTAAATCTGGTTTTGAACTTAGGTTAGATACAAGAAATTCATTTCAGATACATAATGAAGCTTATTGTACCGAAATGTATCGTGGTGTGGTTCAAGAAATCTAAGTGCATATTGGAACTAACAAGAGATCGCTTATATTGTTTAAATCATTTCCAGAAAATGAAGATGTATTGGCATTGTTCCAAAAATCTAATTGCATCCCGAAAGTATCAAAAGATGGCTAATATTGCTTAAGTTTCTCCCGGGCAAGAAAGTCAAGAAAGAAATGTAGGACATTTAATGGTGGCCGTATTTAACTTACGCGTTACTTACATTTGGAATTGTGTGATAGGAAAACAAGAACAACAAGACCACAAAGCAAGACCAACTTAAGAAACCAATGTTACTAGCATCCACAACAACATGGAAAGAAAACAAACAGGATGAGAGAAGGGAAGAATATGCAATATGAAAAATCGGTTATTTGCCTTGTCAAGGCCCAACTATTAATGCAATCGCGGATGCCTGCGTTTTTTTGCACGAAAAGAACGCTACTCTGAAGAAATTATGAACTGGTGGTTATACAAAACATAATATTTTGCTGTATTCTGAGCTCAAACGTCGCTTATATCTTCTAAACGCAATAGATTCATAACATTAGCAAACATGGCAAAATTTTATTGATTTAAAGTAGTTTTTTCTGTCTAAGTATATGAATTGAAACAATATTTTCATTTTAGAAAGCAAGTCAATAACTGCAAAATTAGAAACTTATATTTCACAGCTATCCTACACCAAGACACCAATGCCACTGCAACTGAAGTTAAATATGTAGTAAAAATTTTATCCATACAGTTAGAATTGTTCAGAATTGTCTCTAGAGTATAAAAGTATATGTAGTATTGAAACTTGCATGGCTATATGAAATCTCTAATTCAAATACAATCAAGCACAACTGGAATTTTTGAGATTAAAAAAGAGTTGCCTTCAAAGAAGCATTTTCGAAAAATTCTTGTATCATACAAACTATGAGAATAATCACAACAATAGTCTTATCATTTCTGCACTAGCAACCAAATTATATTGAAACTGGTCAATTTGTGTTGGATTACAGGAATTAAAACAATATTTACATATCAAGAAGCAATTCTACAATCTATTATTATATCTACATCATTATAAAAGCTACAATGATCACACAATTTATTTATTTACTATAAATTATGACTTTTGGTTAGCATTTACATATATTTTTGTATTCCTATCCGGTAGTGTTTTAAAATAAAATTATACATTTTTAATTGTTTATGTCTAATGTAAGTCTTGCCACGACAAACACGAAAATCTTTCCGTATATTCCACAATCGTGCACCATTTAGGTGCAAGTATAACGATATATAATAGTCATAATGGGCTTTGTACCTTCATTGTAAACCATCACGTCATGTATTATTACGGAACACAATAGACTTGTCATTAGCATAGCTTTCACTTACCGCGGACCGCACCGTTTACCATCTTTACCAACGACCGAGTTCCTCAAGAAGAACAAGAAGAAGTAATGCGAAGTCTTCGCCGCTGATAGTCTTCAACTTGCGATGTTGGAAAGTTGTTTCTAGTGTATACTATTCCAATATACTTATACATGTGTTTAGTAAGGAGGTGAGTGCAGTGCGGTCAACATGTCCACTATCTTCTGCAGGGGATGGTGTAGTACGTTCTTGGTGGTGATTCTAAGCATGGGGTGGTGTCTCAGTGCCGTCGATACCGTGCCCAGTGATAAGCAGACGCAGGAACTTATGCTGCTTGAAGCTCTCGGACGCAGAACGCCGATTAGTACTACAGAAACTCAAGGGATTATTGATATGCTTGGAAGAAGTATGTTTCTGAGGGTAGTGTTTAAGTTCTGTATTATCAATTTTAGCCACGCTTAGTCACTAACTAATTTGGTTTTCTACCGAAAACGTATCGTTTCTAAATAGGGAATTCGATTTGTCTTATGTTTATCTAATAAATGACTAAAAGTTGTACTTGAGTATAAAACTATATACAGCATTATAACATCGCTAACAAGTTTTGGCGTTTAATAAATTTTGTAATGTCAAAGTAGTAAAAATGACAAAACTAGTTTGGTATATTCATAAAAGGAATTAAATAATTTAGAAAAAGCGTTATTAGCAAATTAGTAATATTTTCTGTGAAACCACAATATATTCAATTTTATTCTTATTGATGTTACTGAACGCTTATTGATATGCTAACGTAAAAGAGTAGTTTGTAAATAGTTACGTTTGTAACAAGTTAGTGTAACGATAAACCAAATTTGTTCTATTTTAATCCGAATATTCTATTTTTAGAAAAGATGTATGTGTATATGTACACTCGGTTGACTTAAAACCGATTCACCCGACAAGCGACATGGACCTAACGACGCACACAAAAACTTTCTACATTTAACTGATTATAACTGTTTGTAGTAATAAAGCGATTTGCTTATGAACTGGTACGCACACATTTAAAATAGCTACAGAAATATATTCTTTTGCAGATACTTTTAATATCTGTTATTATATAGTATAGCGTTTGCCAACGCCCATTAATAACACAAATAAAATAATTATTGTATATTTCTCCTAACTTAGCTGATTTTAATAATAGGGTACAAATTAATTTTAGAACCATAAGAAAAATTATTTATCAAAGCAGTTATTAGACAGGAATCTATGTTCACCTTAAGTTTGTTTCGTTAAAAAAGCCTGATTTTATTCCAGTATTAATTAACACACAGTAAACAAATAATAATTTATTTCCAATAATAAGGAATGTAAACAAAACGACAGTCAAACTTAAAACAAATTAATATAACTTAACTGTGTAGTTTCATATGAAACTCAAACAATACGAAAATCCTTACTCATACAATTTTTCAATGGCATAAATACTTCGAAATATAGAGAAATTGTATGCGCTTGTGTTTTAACTATATGTTAAAATCGCATTAAAGAATTAACAATTTAAGAATATATAAATGATCCGTTGCATTAAATATAATTGTGTAGTTGCATATGAAACTCAAATTATACAAAAATCCTTACTCATACAATTTTTAATTACATAAATTCTTAGAAATAAAGTGAAAATGTAGGCAATAGCGATTTAACCATATTTATTTATTTCAAAACCTGTTAGGATCACATTACAAAATTATCAATTTAGGAATATATAAATAATCCCTTGCAGCATAATTGTGTACCTGCATATGAAACTCGATTTCATACAAAAATATATTGCATCTATAAATAGTAATTTACATATAGTTGACCATATCCTTACTGCTTCGCATTCGGATATCGCTGTAATGCATACTTTTATCGAGTTTTATGGCAGTTTGAGTCGGTTTTAAATCAACCCACTGTACATCGGGCATAGCGAACATTAGGCGCAGATTACAGTCGTGTTTACTAATGAGCTCTTGCAAGAAACCATGCAATTTGGAATTTTTAGTTTAAACAAGAAATCTAACAATTTTGTTATTTGATTGTATGCACTAACAAATGTTTCTTTTTGTTATAATAATAGATTCGCTAAATTGTGGCTATAAAGCAATATTAACACTACTACACACTTGTGCCAGTAACTAAATGACAATTTTTAGGAATATAATTTAATTACATACTGTAGTAGTTTATTTACTTTCATGTTGATGTACTGAATCTAAGCTGTTGGCATGACAGTGCTGCTAGTATACGTGATGCGGTAAATTCTACTTTGTTAGCAAGTACTTGTCAAATAATTTCTGCATATTTCCTCCGTATTATTTATTATTAATTTATTTTAACAAAACAAGATAATGACACCCAACATACATCTATCATTTTGAATATTGATCACCAATCCATTCTATCGAAAAGCATCTGCATTAAAATAAATAATAATAATATAATTAATAAAAATGTTGTTGCGTACGAATTTAGTCAACAATATGGTAACTTTGTGGTAATAAGTATAAATAGTTAAACTTGCACAATCTGTTCTAGCAGTAATTCTGAAGAACACAAGTAAAAATGTGCTTACATACCTATATCAACTAATCTAAATTACCGTACAGTACATATAGTCAGGTAAACTAGTTAAAATTCGAAAGAAATTACTATCAAATTAAAGTAATATTTGTCATCAAATAACCACTCTCAAATAAATGAGTAATGATAATACATCTATCGAAAAAGAGTTTGATGACAAATAGCAAGTTAATATTATTTTAACTAATATGCAATCAAATCAGCGCAGACGTACACCCAAAACATTGACCTGTAATGCTATTCATATAACTGGAACAGCATCTAGTTGCTAAATGACGCCACACAAAAAAGTATGCAATCCACTAGTTAGGGATTATCATTTCTTTTTAACACATTGTATTGAAAGAAATTATTACACATTAAAGCATTTACTTACAGTGAATTAATTTAGTTGCATAGTTAAATATAATAAATATACTGAAGTCGAAAGTAAAAACCTTTATACATATACTCATTGTCAGTGACATTAGAACTGTTACACATGGAAAGAGTAATTTGTTCAACTTGACTTTTTGCCATCAAAATTACTGTATTTAAAGCATGCTATGATGAGAATGTCAACTTTTTATCATTGATACTTTTTTGAGAAAAAAACCATTTCTATTTCTACGACTAGAGGATATCCACAAGGGCGAGTTACAACTCCTATGCAACTTGACCAAACTAAGCATATCTTGTCAAGGGTATGCCGACGATATAGTCATTTATGCAAGGGGAAAGTTTGAGAACACCCTCTGCGGCCTTGTTCAAAGAAGACTTACTACTACAAAAAGGTGGTGTCAATCAGTGGGTCTAAACATAAACCCCACTAAGACCACTCTTATAGCATTCACAAGAAAGGATTGATGGACAAGTCATAGATTGAAAGAAGGAGGTGAAATATTTAGGCTTTATACTAGACAATAAATTTTCGTAGAACAAGCATGAGCTTGAAGTAACGAACAAGGCAAAAAAGGCCTTAATGCACTGTAAAAACTTTATAGGAAATAATTGGGGATGTAATCCAAAAATATTGCTGTGGATGTATACTGCAATAGTAAGACCAATGATCACATGGAGCAGTGGCTTGGAGCAAAAGAACTAACCTGGCCAGTGCGAGGGCTAATCTTGCCAAAGTGCAAAGACTAGTATGTGCATGCATAACTGGGGCAATGGTAACTTGTCCCACAGCAGCCATTGAAGTGGTATTAAACCTTACTCCTCTCCACATCTTGGTGGAGAACACAGCGAAAAGGACCACGCGTAGAATGATCGGGGAAGGATCAGCTAGGCATACGCCTCAGTCTCCTGAAGTCAAGGAAACCTGGGATATACCCCGAGATAATTGTCCAAGGTGATTCAGTTTTGTGAATAGGTTTACCACAAAGCTGAGTACCAGAAGTGAATGGGAAAAAGACACCGTTTCGAAACTTAATAGTAACACCATCATATGGTACACTGATGGCTCCAAAACGGCAGGGGGAACTGGAATAGGGATATATGGGCCTAGAACCAAATATTTCGAAAGCTTGGGGATGTCCCAAGTATGTTCCAGGCGGAAATACACGCCATTGAAAGATGCGTCCAGTTCAACATCGATAGAAGCTATGAAAGCAAGAGATTATCACAATGTCTGTTAGTCAAGCAGCCATCAGGGCGCTGAACTCTAACGTTATCAGCTCCAAAATGGTTTCGGAGTGCCTAGACAAATTAAATGACCTAGGCAAAAGAAATAAGGTGCCCTGTTGTGGGTTCCGGGACACACCGGAGCGAACGGGAATGAAATAACAGATAACCTTGCTAAGAAGGTAGCCGGAACACCTTTTGTGGGGCCTGAACCTTTTTGCGGGATAAGTAACAGTGTTATACTGGAGAAGTTCAAATGTGAAGTAGAGCAGAGGAAATTCAAATACTGCGAAAATCACAGTATGAGGCAAACTAAAACTCTTCTGGGAACATATAACCAAAAGAGATCTTCAGAATGCAGTAAGCTCATCAAAACTAATATTCGCATATTGACAGGGATCCTCTCAGACCATTGCAAACTAAACGGACACCTAAGCAAGCTCGGAATAACAAAAGATGCCGAATGCAGATTTTGTGAGGAAGAGGATGAATCATCCGTCCATCTACTCTCAAACTCCTCTGTACTGTGCAATTCAAGGGCCTTGCACCTAGGAGCACATGAAATTGAAGAGGCAGAACTACCTAATCTAAGGCCTTCCGATATCGTGCACTTTCTAAAAGGAATCGGACGAATTGGCCAGATGTAAATACAGCGAGAATCTGGAACACAATAGATCTTTTGGGTCGCTGTGGATTATCACCCCAACACCACACATACATACATACCTTTTATTGAAGACAGAGGCGTTAACGTTTTGCCGTGGCCGCCCCGTTCCCCGGATTGGAACCACATCGAACATCTGTGGGATATAATGGGGAGGAGACTGTCCACTTTGGCGCAGCTAGTCAACGAAGTTCAAGTTGCTTGGAACGAGGTGTCACAAGCAGATATCTCATTTTGTCGATACCTAGACGTGTACTAGGAGTACCTAGGGGTGTATTCAGATACGAGATCGCCAAACACAGTATTATTATTTTTTGTGTTACATGTTAATAAAATTTTTCGCAAATGTTTTTGTTTCATTTCTGATGTAAAACCATAACATTTCAAAAAAAATAAGTTAAACAAATGATTTCTTTTCTGTGTAACACTTCTGTCACTGAATATTCATTTAAAAGTAATATAAGCTTTGCGGATTTTCAAATAGAAATTGAAATATATTGGATACAGCTTCAGATGCCAAAGCTTTAAAACCGCATCAGGTCTTACTAGATAATTTGATTCTACAAAATATGTACCCCATAATTTGCTTGACTTATTGTTAGTATGTTGCCAGTTCTTTCTGCGAACAACAGATCTTTTTAATGAAACTACAACAAAACCCATCTTTGATATTTCATCGATATTTAATTGTGTACTTATATATTTTGATAATAAATTTCAGTCCACTATGTAGGCAACCTAACACGTCAAGATACCTGTTAAACTGTATTCCACTTCCTTCAGCATGTTCATTCTTCGTTCGTAAGCGCTACAGCACTTAAGCGTGATGGCAATGACAGATTTTTCTAAAATTATACTGAATTTTTGTTTATTTTTTTGTATTAAATTAAAGTAGAAAACTAAATAACTGTAATAACTCTTGACAGTTATCTCACGGTCATTTCACTTATCCACATAGAAAATACGTGTAATTATGTCAATGTCACTTGCCCTGTATGTATTTAATGTTCTTTTTATATTCAAAAAGAAAAAACTGATACCATGGCACCGTGTTTTAATTTGAAATAATTCCATTTTCTAATTATGGTTTTTCTCAATGCGAAATGATAACACATAACAAAACAATTCCAGAAAATTGGCTTAATAAATTACCTCTATTAATAAGTGGAGGTAAATAACCGATATAAGCTTGCATTGTTTTGTTAAATTATTTGTCTTCATAATTTTAAAGCATCGTAATTTGCAGAACATAGAACACTTTTTACCTTAAGCATTATTAGAGCAATAGGTAATAATTCTGTTATTATTATAAGAGAATACAATGTATATAAATTCATACCAAGCAGAGAATTTATAAAACGTCGATTTTGTTTATTTGGCTTTCACATTTTCTCAATGGGTTCGTGTACTAAAGGTTTCTCCGTAAGTAGATCGTGAGTAAAAAACGAATACCAGAAATATCGCTTTCATTTAAATGGCTCTCATTACAACTACAAATTGGAATCTCTTCAAAATATAGTTGCTGCATCATATACATACATGTCTTATAGAAGTACAAACTAGTATTGTATAGAATTGTATAAGATTAGCATGTATAGCATTAGCAGAAGCGAGGCTTTTTTATTTTATGGGTCATCCTGTATATTGTATACTTTTTGTATTCTTTTCTTAAAATAGATACAATCAAGTAGTAGCCTAAAATGAATGGTTTCAGAGATATTTAGCGTTATATTTCTGCAGAAATATTACATAACAAGTTGTTTTGTGCCGTGGTCGTTTTTTTCTAGATGAGGCTATAATTACATTAATGACCAATGCACCACCACAGGATTCAGGTGTGTGTAATGTGCCAGAGTGCACGAATGCACTAATTTTCATTCAGCGTATTAGTGTATAATCCTATTAAGAGTAACATGTTACTCCACTTGCGGTGAATATGTGCCAGAAATTACATTACTCTACCGGGACTTTCCCTCAACAAAAAACACAATTAAAGACAAAAGATGATATTGTCAAAGAAGTACTTTGAGTAATGACACGCAAAAGTACGTCTTGTCCAATTTTTGTAAGAAAGCTTACCAGAGGAACACCAGGGTTGTTCGACACGGATCTTGATGAGTCTCAACTATGTTATACTGGGACCTTCCCTATTAGTATTCAGGTACAAGTTTTTTACCCTGAGACAGATCAACATTGTTGCGCGCGTGTTGTCAACGTATAAGCAAGTGTGCGTAGCGTTGTGGACTGAATCTACGCATGCGGCCTTGGTAACTGGTGTTCTGTCGTTATAATATATTATATTAAATAAATAATATAAATAATAAATTATTATATATTATTATATATTACCTTCTGACAGAAGTCAGTCAGAAGGATTTCGCTTCTAGCGTGGTTTATACGTCGAGTTACCGTGATCTTCTGGTATCCACCCAGTTAACCTCTTTTGCTCCTGAAGAAGCCGCTTACATTAGTGGCAAAACGTCGAGTTTATTGTATATCTTGTGCATTTTATTTTTATTTTGTACTGTATATATTTTACTAATCATGACACGGTCAACACCCGGAAATCCTCATTATAGAGACTGGGGCTGTGGAAGCCTTCGATATCATTTAAGTCAAACCTCTACAAAAAAATACCTTGCCTAAGTATACAATATAACATATAGATGAAAACAAATCGCCAGTCAATCCATCTCTGCCAAAAGTAATTTTACAGAAACATAGAAATAAATAAATTTATGCGACCCTTTTCCAATCGAGGATTTCAAATGAAAACTGAACAATAAGGGTTTATATATAAGAACATACCTTTGCGCCTACATATATTCAGCCAAGTACGTTCGAATCTAATTTTAATTTGGTGAAACCGGATACCAAAAAAAGCAATACATTTACTACGATGTTAACTACGAATGCCTGTTACAAAGAGGAAAAACCCTTCGGCAATTATCCACTAACGACAAGACCTTTGTAATTTATTGTATCCCTTTCTGTTTCAGTGATTCCTCAGTCGTGCAGATACAAAGGTGTTAAATACGAATGCGGTTTGAGTATAAGCTGCGTGATAAATGGTGGAAAACCACTTGATTTATGTTCAGGAGGGATGATATGGTCCTGTTGCGTCGATAGGGATCCTCATGTAGCAAGCCGACCATCACCACCACCTCTAAACAACGCTAGTGAGTTTAATAGCATTAATAGATCCCCTTTTTTATGTACCAGATATATTAAAAATATATATGTGGGAGAATCAGAGACCATTTATTGTTTATCAATAAAACATAACATATATTAACGTTGAATTAGCTGCAAGGCTTCGTAGCAGATTTCGGTTTTAAGTTTAAAGATATCTTTTAATGGAAGCCTCATATATGACTGCACCTGACAAATAACTTATGTATTGATATATTCTATAATATATCAATATATAAATTGTGTAACTGTATAGTATTATCTAATAATATTAATTACGCCAACACAACTTCAAGTGCTTTTAACTGTGATAATATTGAAAAGATTCTTATGAATTGGTGGAAAATCAAGACTATCCACCCGACCCAGACTATCCAGATTCTAACAGTGTGGAGAAACCGTCCTCGTATCGTCCACCTTACTATGGAGGAGATCAAAAATACCACCACCATCATCAAAGACCGGGAGCAACTCATTCAGTCTATGACCTCAATCAGAAGGGTAATAATGTGATAGACTTCAAAATTAGTTTCTTTAGTTCCATTAGTGCAATAGTGAAGCAACTTTAATAGCGACCAATTACACTATGCCTTCTGTCTTTAGAATTTTGCACGTCACTCGTAGTATTTTTTTCTCAAAACTTGAATGTTTTAAGATTCTTCCTTCGCAACTTTTGGATTGGTCTAATAGTATGATAGTAGGCACCATTTAGTAAAACTTTCTCCTTTAAACTCAAAAGTTCTGGCGTTGAAGTTTTCTCACATATCACCAAGGTGTTTCTTTTTATAAGTATTTAACTTTGTAATCTGTATAATTTTTTGCTTTAAAATCAATAATGAAATCGATTTTAAAGTAATGTATGTACGAATATATGCATATCCATCCATAACATAAAGTAAACTAATATAGAAATTTCAGACAGACTATTATTTGAAAACGTTATTACAGTTGCTCTTCAACGACTACTTCAAAAAACTAATACTGCAGCCCTCCTTTCGCTGTTTACCTTCGTTGTCTTGTTTTCCGATAGACCAGCTTCTGGTTGGAACGTCTTCCCGGCGTTGTAAAATAATCCAATTTTAACTATTTGCTCTTGTAGACAAACATCGTAATGGAATCAGTGAAATTGAATTTTCCTCGGATGCGAAATTCGAACGTAGAACGACCCAGCGAGGAAAAAACTTTCTCAAGAGGGGTCGATAACTTATTGAAACGTACGATAGGTTCGGTTCTATGCACCTTAAAACCCATTTAAAAGCTTAATTCTTGTTCGTCTGGTTCAAGTGTATGCCTACATGAATAGATTCGCTTATTCAAATATCCTAAAATGTATTTGAAGAAGTATATTGTAGAGGTAAGAACGACGCATTTATTGTGAGTGATTTGATACTCAACACTACACTACACTTTTATAACTCAAAAATACATTTCCCAAAAAAGTTTGTATCCCATTTCTTCCCTGCCCCCTCCGTTTTCTACTCGTCAACACTAATCCGAGAAAAAGGATAATGGTTTGATGTTTTAGGGAAGGAAAACTACAATTATCTCTTAAACTGTAATTAAGAAAATGCTCAATCTTTGGATTTTTTTTTTTGATTTAAAAAAAGGAGGCTAATAATAAAAACATTTCTTAGTTCGTCCGCCACCGTCTTTACAAAGCATAAAATTGTTTGTTGGATGTTGTTAGCACAAAACATCTGGCAGTGATCTCGTTACGAATTATTATGAGCATCTGGTCATCGTCTTGAAGTTAGTTTCAGTTAATTTGTTTTCTACATGAATCGATTCTCTGATTTTCAAATAACGAAGAGGCAGAGGGAAGGGCGGCAAGCAAACTAGCACTACACATTGATTCAGAGTGTTTCAGAATGTTGTGCCTTAACTGAATGCAATGAGAAAATCCATTCATCTTCAAAATTTTGAATCCTAAAATTTCCTTCTCATGAAATTGATTAACCCATTAACGCCCAACTTTTGAAAATTAAAAAAAAATATTTGTTGTAAAACATTTTTAATTGGAGTGAAATAATACAGAATAGATATTAGAATAGATACTAGATAAAACGAACATTATTTTGTATGATAGGAAATGAAGCAGCCATTACAAAGAGTCACATCCCATTTGACTCAAAATAAAATTGGTTTTGATGCACAGTTTTGTCCTTGACACCTTCGTTGTTTCTCTTTTTTTTCATAAACACCGGCCTGTCAACAAAAGGCTTCTTTGAGTAATTTTCATGTAGGGCGGCGACAAATCGCCTGTAGTCTAGCAGGCTCATGTCATTTTGGTTGACTACTTTATACTTTGTTTACTATTGCCATATCTATACATCTACTAAATAGAGGCCAGTACTATTAGTAGTACCACCAGTTATGTTGATCCACTTCGTCCATGTATGTAAGTGTTGTAATGTTTCACCAAAGGAGGTTGTGGTAAGTTTTCTTTTCTGTAGCCGTTCGATCGCACCTGGCGGCTCTATTGAAAGGTTCGATGGTATCAAAATTAGTTGCCATTCCATTTTGCAAGAGATATTTCTGCTTTAATTTTTATCGAATCTGTAATCAAATGAATCTGGTTCTTCTTTTCCAAGAGGTTTTGAGTGAGTAAGAGGACATGAAGATAGTCTGTTTTCCCTCTAAGTCCCAGTCGCACGGAATCCTAACTGTTATAGGTGAATCAATAAATCTCTACTAGTAAATAAATTATCAAAATATATCTGATAGCTTGCGGGCTCAGATATGCCATCTAACATCTAAGTCTTCACGATCATTGTAAGATTGCAAAAGTATAGTAGTAACCACTAACGCCACAAAAAGCCCACACTTTATAACCAAACGATACCATTGATTTTCTCGTGTGTATATAATATTTTTGGTATTTTTTTTGGTTTGTTTTTTTTTATAACGCCAAGTTTATTTTTTTTTGTTACAACAGCTATGGAAACAATTTTACTGAACACGTTTTCATTTGAATGATATCATAAAAGTGCCTAAGCGCTAAATGTACCGGAAGGTCACTAAAAATGAGGCAGGTACGATATTTTGTTACTGGAAAGTTTGTCATAGTCCACTTAATTTTTCGCAAATCTCCTGTCGTAGTACAACAAAAGCAACCCCAAACAAGCACCAAAGCTCGTGCTTGTTTAATAGTTAGAAAACACAATCGGGCAACATTTTTTCGATCGCTCAACGTCGCATAAAAACTCTTCTTCTTTATCCCAATTTTAGGAATCAGAATTCGCCCATACATAGTACTCCCCGTTAAGTCAGTTTTGTTTGTTTGCGCAGCACGGCAATGGTTTTTAGTCTAATACATCCATAAAAATTCCCTGCTTCTAATCTAGTTAACCTCCTATTGCGTTTACTTAACAATTCTATACAATCATCATATGCTTATCATGTTATTAGTAAACGCTCAGGACGTGCACAGCACTCTGCACTAACCGTGCGTTGATTTCTAGAGGTGATATTATCCACAGTAAATTTATTTATCTGTCTTACTGCGATTTGATGCCGCGAATAACCTTCTTTCTGAAGTGTAATTAGAACAAAACGGTTCTCCTGACGCTTAGGCGTTTCTTTAATAATTTCAAAAAAGTTTGACATTACTTTTTGTTAAAGAAGCACTAAATGTTGATGTGCACAGAAGAACACTTATACTGCAACTAAAGTAAACATTAATTTCGAACTTTCTAGATATAAACTGGTAGATTTCTAAATCATATTATTATACAGGGTGTGTTTGAAATAAAAGGAAAAATTTATGAAAAATGGCGAGATACAGTTATGTCTTTAAATACTTCGATCGAACTAACGCAAGACATCGCAAAAACAGCAGTCGATGTAATGAAAACTACGAAATAACCTTGATGCTTTTTTAAATAGCTTTGCATGCTAAGGGTTCAACAACATCAAATTGATTAAAAGTGGATTTCTGGCAACAAGGTCCAGGGGGTCTTCTTTCAGCACGCAAACTCTTACAGGGCCTTTCACGTCCACGACCTTCATAAGATGGCAACAAGCTACCGGTTTCCCGTAATCTAAACTACTGCCTATACGTCATGTTTGACGAACATTTTCACCTGTTTCAGCATAAATGAAAATCATACTCACCACAACAGACTGCATGGCCTATCGGTACACCTACACACCGCTGCGATATGCTAAAGTCACATGCAACATGCTTTCCTTAAAACACAGTGGCGCGACGAATATTTTATAAACATCTTTGTCAATTTCTTTTTCTCGTTTCCAGGAGGGAATTTGCGTAAAATATTTTGGATCTATTTTTCATATTTTTTACTTTTATTTCAAGGACACCCTGTATTTGAATGCGGAAATACGATCGATATCCTTCGGTGATATTATTTGTATTTGTTCGTGCAGTTAACTTAACTAATCAAAAATCATTTTAATCATTCTTAAAATAATGTCGGATATTATACTACGCGGTCGAATTAATATGAGCGCTAGTGTATCTATGCAGGTATGTTGA
This sequence comes from Popillia japonica, assembly GCA_004785975.1. Classification (NCBI taxonomy): domain Eukaryota; kingdom Metazoa; phylum Arthropoda; class Insecta; order Coleoptera; family Scarabaeidae; genus Popillia; species Popillia japonica. The sequence continues at coordinate 14,429 of SMLS01075281.1, forward strand.
AATGATATCAATAACGATTTCCACTTCGTTTATTTGAAAAGAAGGTATTTTATCTTTGTTTACGTAATATACAATATTTAAAGCAAAGTATGGTTAAAAGGTTACGAGGTTGATATCATAAAAAACACACTAATGAAAGCACCCGTTTTGCATATATATTCGCTATTCTTTGTATTCTCCAGCGTAGTATTCATAATAAGGGCCGAATGAAATATTACTCTTTTGCGAAGCTCGTTCACTTCATTGAAATAAAAATTCTTTGTTATACGAAGAGAGGTTCGTTCTACAACACCATGTTTCCATATTTTTCCGTTTTATTCTAAAAATAATATTATCTCAGTGATAAATAAGTAGGTAAACGAAATTATTAAATTGTGCATTAAAATTAATTGGCTTGAATATATGTAATTTTAGTGAATGATTGCTCATTAATATAAATTGTATAATTTTAAATACCCAAATCACTTAACAATGTTGCTACATACATAGGTATATATGTGCGTAAAACTGTAAATTAATAACCTTACTTGGCAAAAATACTATAGATAACAGTAGAAATAATGCGTTAGCATTCTAACGGTATATATAATTGAATCAAGCTTTACTTACGATGAGATTAGTTATTTTGTATTATTATTTATTGAGAATATGGAGCTTTGCTTGAAAGTTATTTGTAAAGTTAATAATTAAATACTACTGCTATTAATTTTCTTGTTTTTTTTTCTCATTTATACTAAAAACATTTACAAATAATGTTTTAATTTTAGTATAAATCATTTAGAGACTATTCTGTCATCTAGCGCGTCTTGTATTATAGTTCTATTTTTAAAGGTATCGAAAATGGGATTAGATCAAATACGTCAATGATAGCAATACATTTTTACTTCCACCAAGAACACCAAAACTTCGCTGGTACACAATAACCATTGCAAACACCATACTGATAGCATTATATCATCACCATCTGTCCAGAATTTCTATCAATATTGTCAGAAAAATCAAAGTAGATCTTTTAATATATGGTTGCTTTTGGTGTTAAGCTGATTTCGCAGACATTTAATGCAAACAACTCGTTATCAATATTAATATATATGTATTTTTATGACCTTTTAACTTATCTTATTATCTAGATTTTTCCACTTGTTATGTCAATGATAACACTTGCAATTCGAACAAAAGTCAAATTTATTCCAAAACCTTTACAATATACATATATAATCTGGTTTTCGTAACAACTTCTTCAGTGGAATAAAATTGATATTTATTTTGTGTCAAATTATAAATAAATAACTAGCCATGCCTATCAACAAAATTATCTACAGACAAAGAAATTCAGTGATATATAGGATTATGTTTACAATATAGTGGAGAATTTAAGATATATTTTGAAGAACATATTTTGAAATGTAAATTTATAATCATAACACTAATGCCCCTTAATTCAATGTATTTTTTTTTGTCAAGCTCTAACAATTCTGTTCCAGGACTAGGGAAAAACATGGCAAAAAACCTAGTCAAGAGCTTAATTTTATAAAATTCAGGCGTGATTAGGTGATTAAATTATTATAAATAATACTTAAATTTTCTATATCTGTTCTAAAATTGACCGCGTTATTTTCTTTGTTAATGTATATCATTTCATATATTAATCTTTTATTATAACTATTTTCTTTTTTTAAAATCTTAACATTTTCAAAATCAAAGTTATGTCGTAATTCTTTAGAATGCTTAGAAAAAGCAGTTTCCGCGGTTATGTTATGCGTTACAGTGTATTGATGATTATACAGTCGTTTTTTTAGATACTGTCTAGTTTGCCCTACGTAACATTTATTACAGTCTTTGCATTCTAATTTATATACGACATTACTTTGATTATCTTTTTTAATCTTAGTTTTTAAATTTGTAAATAACTGTCTGTTATTGTATGGTGTAAATGTAATGTTTATATCTGATTTTTTAAATTCGTATTTAATTTTGTCACTTAAGTCGTTAATGTATGAAAGTGTGTGATATATTTTACTATTTTGTTTATTGCCTGTGTTGTATATTTTATGTATTGGTGTTTTTATTAATTTCTCGTAAAATTCTTTTGGATAACTATTTTTGTCCAAAATTGATCTAACTTTGCTTAAATTCTCTTTCCTAAAATCAGGATGTGCTAATTTAATAGCTTGATCAACTAAACTATTAATAACGCTTTTTTTTTAATTTACCGAAGTGTTTGAATAGTAGTTTAGGTGTCTGTTGCTACTAGTGTCTTTTGTGTACCAATTTGTTTTTATGTTCGTGTTATTGTGTATTATTTTAACATTTAAAAAATTTATAGAATTTTGATTTTCTTTTTCAAACGTAAATTTTAATGTCATGATATGAATTAAATGTGTGTATAACATGTTCAATTTTACCTAACGGTATGCAACATATGCAATCATCTACATACCGTTTGTAAAATTCAACATTTGGTGCGCTTAGTTTTTCTCTGAGAATGTATATGACAAACCGATAGTGCTGCTTCAAGGGTCGCGCTTCATTGTTCAGACTATACCTCTACTTTAATAAAGTCGATTGTGTTATCCAATTTGTCATTTGTAATTTCCGTTTGTCAATATTGACAAATATTGTACGTGCTACCTGAAGACGCAAGTATGGTGCAACATTTTCCCATTTTGTGACAATTTATACACATAATGTATATAGGTACCTATAAATCTAATATAACAAAAAATATTTTGCAAAAATCATCATCATCATCATTCATCCGCGCATGCTCAGATTTAATAGTATTTTAGATGTAAAGGTATATGTCGAACGTATTCATTAGCTAGGGAGAGGGCATGAATTATGAAACATGCTGTACCTGGCAAATATCAAGATCTGCAATGGAAGAAGAGCTAATCATAAAATACAGCAAAAAGTAGGAACACAGTTTACATCCTTAAGGTTTTAGATTAGACTGTACAACTTAGTTTCAAAAGGCTTCATAAATCAACAAAAGTATAATTTAGTGGAGGCGGCAGTTGAGTTTAATTACTTTCCTACGTCGACTAAAAGCATTAGGCCTGCTGTTATATCAGTAGAGATATATCAACTGAAATTATTACCGTTATTTGTCATCTCTGATAGAGAACATTTGTTGGAACTTGTTACAATAAGAAGTAAGTAAGATAAGATCTATTAGGAGAAGGAGCAATACCAACATATTGTATAACTGATGAGAATCTACAACTAATTCACATTTTAATATCCACTAATTCTGGCGAATGTGAATATGTATTTCTATTAACCCTGCAGTTTATTAAAACATAATTAAAGCCCTAGAAACATATGCCGCAATAAAAAACATTTCTAAATTTTCCTTGATGTTCTCATTACGAATTTTTAATACTGCCGTAATTATAGTAGATTGCTCGATCTCATTAAACACAAGTTGGTAAGTTATATGAAAGCGATATAAGAAGTAACTCCCTAGTTGGGTTATACTGTGTGAGTTTTTTTATTTTGAAACAACAAAATAGCTTTGAAACACTGCATCAAATCAAAAAAAGATCTTAATAAGATTTGTGATAATGTAGGTGGCTCACTGAAGGGTGCCGAAGTCGATCTGGCAATCTTGCAGGCCAACACACTGGCCCACCTCTTCCGATGCATTGACGATTCGATAGGCTCGATCTAATACTTCTCGGGCTATTCTTGAATAATGTGCTGGACAACCGTCATTTTGGAACCACATTGTTTGTCGTACCTCCAAGGGAAGGTCTTCAATTAACACTGGAAGTTCCTTCTGTAAAATGTGTGGATATTTTTTACCATTCAAGTTTCCACGGATAAAAGATGGACCAATAAGCTGATTGCCAATTATTCCACACAAAACATTGACGTTCCAAGGATGTTGATGTTCAACTTGGCGCAACCAATGGTGATTTTCGATACTCCAGTAGTGCATGTTGTGGCGATTTACCGTATCGTTATTTGTGAATGTCGCCTCGTCAGAAAATAATACTCGAACAAAAAAATTGGGATTATCTTGTATCCGTGGAAGCGCTCATTGACAAAATCTCACTCGATTCAGAAAATCATCGCCATGAAGTTCTTGATGCATGGAAATTTTAAATGGATGATATTCCTACGCTTCAATATTTGGCAGATAATGGATAGAGCAATTCCTGATCCGCGAGCTAGTTCTCGAGTATTAATGTGCGGATTTAGTAGCTACTGCAGCTAATATCGCAATTTCATTATTTTTTCCAGCAATTGTTTTTCGGCGATTAGGTTATCTTGTCAGGAAAATGTTGTGAGTAAAGATTAACAGCGTCATCGATATTTCTACCACTTTCTCCATAGATGTAACTCATTTCAACTCTCTCTTGTAATGTTATAGTCCCTCCATTATTGTTCAAATATTCAACACTAATTTGTATTGAAAGACACATTTGCGAACACATTTTCTGAAATGGGTATGATAAAGTAAAGTTCTTCGTTGTTGAATGGCTTTTTGAAATGTTATTTTAATGTTAAAATTAAAAAAAAAACACGAAATTATGTTTTCTGTTCTTTTGAGTATTTTTTCTAGACGTTTACTACAATGTTTTTGGGACTACAGTGCAATCTGTTACGAATCGAAATAAAAGCTTCAAACAAAAACTTGGCGGATCCGAATCTGCAATACAAAATGGGGGTTCCCACAGTCTAGGGAAACGACGAACTCAATGTTAATTTGAATGCTGTTTTATATAGCGTTCTGTCCCACAGTAATGTAAAATGGACGTAGATGGCGCAATTGTGATTTCCCGCTATATTTCAAAAAATCGTTTATTACGTGTACCTATTTATTGAATTAAACTTAAATGTTTTTAGTAATTGTAATTTACGATATTGCTATTTACAGTTGAATAACAATATTGTCAACAACAATGATTAACCACAAATAATACGTCCGTAAGAATAACAAATAGAATTGTTTGTGCATTTTATATTTATTCCAAGGAAAGAATAGCAGGGTAGACAATTAAGAAGCAATAATACAAATAAAATTGCGGAATGCAAATGCCTGAATAGGAATAGAACAGTCAACAACAGTCTATACATATTATACTACAATTATAACTAAGCACAAATGTCGCAATCGTTGCTAGAATAAAGGCTACTTTACACCATGCTTTTTCTATACTAGATTCTATTCTAGGATTTTCTAAATACTTTCTTAGGTGGGAGTACAATATATTAATACGTGATGGCTCTACTAAACAGCTTTCAAGTTCTACCAACTTGCCCAACATAACCTACCTTGGTTTCCAATAATATACTGAACTTGTATTTATTTTCCGATGTTGGCCAATCTGCCAAAAGTACTTCTGCGCATGTTCTAGTATCAATTTAGAAACAAAAATAGGACAGGATCTAGTTTCTAAAATAGTATAGCATCTAGTATAGTTTGGTGTAAAGTGGCCTATACATGATACTTTTTCTGACTTTTTTTTCTAGTTTCTAGAAAATAGTATAGGAAAGGTATGAATCTAGCATGGTGTGAAGTAGCCTTAAGAATACGATATCTGCACGTCCTTGAGTTGTAATCTCTTCGTTAGATAGTTCTACATCTTGGTTAGTCTGTAATGGATAGAATTAAAACTGTTCTCATTTTTACCCAAATTCTTTGTTGTTGATTATACTATTTATTAAATTCTACTTTTTGACTATTAAAACGAAACAACAAAATTAAAGCGGTCATCTTTATGATTCTGGTTGCTTAAAATCAGTAAAATAACCAAATCCAAATTAAGAATATAAATAAAGAACTTCACATCGGACGTGCTTTGACTGGACCCTTGTAGGCTTTGCACAGCAGCAAACAATGTTGGTACCGTATCCTTATTCAATTGAAAGTTTGTAGAAGACACAAAACCTTCTACGCAGAAATGTTGATTACAAATACTGATATGTCCCGATACTGGTGCTTCATGTTCCACTTCCATTGCATGGCACCAAGGGTTAGACCTATTTAACAAAATTAATAGGTAATAATTACAAACTTCGACGTATGTATATGATCACTAACTGCTCAACTTGTCTTCGGAAGCAAAATAACTTTCCCCATCTCTGTTTCAGAGTATCCACATATAATGCATTCTTGCAGGGTAATAATCACCAAAATAATCACTTATCCCAATAATCACCTAAAATTAAATATAAAATAATAAACAAAAATTAACAGAAAGGAATTCGAATATGTCAAAAACAAATCACAGAATTTCTCGTGTAATACAGAGTGTCCGCGATATACAAAGCATGCAGTTAAAAAATGATAGCTATAACGATTTAGAAACAAAAACATTTAATACACCATGGTTCTATCTGTAAGCGTAAACGAGAAAAAAAATATTTATAAAAAACCTTATTTGGTCAAACTGTACAAGAAAACTCATCCATATTGCTTCTTAAATAACCAAAAAACCATATCAAAAATTTAGAGTTGAAAATAACTGAAAACAACGACGAAAACGGATTATTTAATACTTTGAAACTGAACCGTGGTGTCATTTGTCTTACACCATACTGTACACGTATTCAATAGAAGCACATCTCTATCACAGATGCAAGCAAAGCAACACATGTTTATACGACCTTGAACTACATTAGACCATTGTATCGTACCATATCGTACGAAGTCAATGGCCATACGTTTTAAAAATATCCGATAAGTAGGAAAGAGGACTCTTGGCGTTTTTTTAAATAATGTTATGACAATAAAATCGATGTTATGTTGAAGTTAGAGTGAAAAGGGCGTGTTTAATAGCAGCTTTCGATCGGTAAATGAAAATTTAAGTTGAGGGAAAGTCGCATTACATAAAAATAATGTAATACTAGTGCAATTATGTTAGGGCGCTTTAAGCTCTTTCGTAAAGGCTACTACAAAATTGAGTTCTTTTTTATTTGTAATAAATTGGTGGTCCTAAAAAGGACCTTTTTGAGAGACAGGAGAAAATGTATTACAGGAAAGGCTCGAGGTGTTGCCCATTTGCAAGAACAACGCTTGTAATCCTCAGGTAAATCCTGCACTGATCTGCTGCCGCTGTACAGTATGCGTCGAAGTTTGTGACATGAGAAATAATTTTTTTTCTCGTTTACGTTTACAGATAGACCCATGTTGTATTAAATGTTTTTAGTTTCTAAATCGTTATAGCTATCATCCCTTAAACGCATGCTTTGTATATCGCGGACATCCTGTATGTGTGTACGAATCGGCACAAAAGAGACAGAAGCGATGCGTAGTTCACATCTTACACACATATTTATCGGCAGAGAAGAAATCTTCCATATCTGTAGGCAGCGCCATCCCTACTCACCTACGATAAACAACACCCTCACCATTGCCTCTACACGCATTTTATCTCACGCTAAACAAAGATAACTATACATTATTTCCATTTGTTAGAAAAGAATACAGAAAGCGGGATATATTTCAATGCAAGTTCGTCGTTTGCGGTTGTCTATGGGGGTTCCCATTTAAGATTTCAAAATTGTTCCCGCTCTCCCGCTTTTGAAGTGGAGGGGGCGATCGAGTTCGGCAGCATGCAGTGAGTCCCCTACATTATAAAAAATCTTATTAAGATGGTTTTTTGATTTGATGCAGTCTTTTAGAGATATTCCGTTGTCTGAAGATAAAAAATTCACCCAGTATGTACTTGCTTCCGTAACGAAAAGCAATTTCTTTTTCATTAAGCTGTAGTAGTAATTATTTAAATTTCCATATAATCTTAATGTTAATTTAGTTAGATTTACTGCAACTAGAATGTTCAGTTCTGTCCTAATGTAATGTAATAATGACGATTTTGTATGAATTATATTACTACCTGTTTTACATTAATTAGAGATAAAGTCTGGCAAAATTATCAAGCTCGTTAGTTCACTTGCAATCGTTGTATATATGTAATATTTCACTGGTATCGCATGGTTTTACCTATTTAATTACACATAGTAACCTTGACAAAAAATCGTTACGTGCGACACGTTCAAGGCTATTGTCCTTTAAGTTCCACGCTACACGTCCGTTGGTTTTCCTTCTGTTTTGATTAGAGCACGAAAAAGGAAACAACGGAGATAATCATTCATTCTGAATCCAAAGGAGTTATATCAAACAGGAATCTATTCAAGTTACTGCAACTTTACAGATTTCCTGCTCAATTTACTAGGTGGTTACTTTTAAGAATGTTAATAGTTATATTTAATTCCATTTAAATTGATAAATAAATGTGTAGAAATAATCCTGCGAATCGATATCTTCTAAAAGAGATTAGCAAGTATAACGTTGATTCATATCACAACTTATTGTTAGTGGTCGAAATAGTAAGCAATACAGATTGGAAACCACTGCAATTGCAGTCACCACAGATTAACTAAAAGTAAAAAATTATAACTCGACAAAGATCTATGCAAATGATTGTATCGTCTGTAATCTTTCACATTAAATCAAGAACTTAAGATATGAGAGGTCTGCACCTCTGCGTTTTTTCGTAGTCTACACCTAATTCGCCAATCTTGGCCATCAATCCCATTATAGATAATTTATATTCTGTTTGATATACTTCAGCTTCGGATTGCATGCTTATTATGGTCTAAATTATGACTGTATCACAATATTTCGTTGTAATTTTCTTCAAGTATAATCATGACATGATAAGCATAGTCATGTCGCTTCTTTTCATTGCTTCTTTTTGCAAAACCTTTGATTTATTTAACAATAACATATAACTACCCATTTCTTATACATAGTTTGCGTTATAAACGATTACATAAATCTAGTATACAGTGTAAATGAACTTATCACGGAATTCATTACAGGAAAGGGTGGTAATGTGCCCCCCCAATTTTTGAAATTCAATAATATAGGTAGCAAGAATCTCCATTCAATTAACGTTAATTATTCTGTTCTCAATTAAATGAAAAAAATCAGTTTTGAAAAAGAAAATATATATTTTCAATAATTCTCCATTACAAGATAATGAGATCACTCGAGGGTAATATAGCATCCAAGAGGCCATAAAAAATATATAGGTTTCTAAAACTAATTTCTCTCTTATTTCTAAAATATTAAAGAACCCTGTGCTTGTTTCACGATCAAAACACTGAGCGCGAGCGTGTAAGGTACCCATTGGTTCTCTAGATGAGAAATCTTTCTTTTGTCTTCTTAAAAATGATCTAGTTTGTCCTACAACCTCGTTTCTAAATTGGTTGACTATGTAATTTTGCAGTGTAAGCAGGTAGGCCATTCATCGAACATTCATACGAGTAAGCCCGTAGTATTTGGCTACCATTACCAAAAAGGAATTCAACCAACGTTTGTTCTAGGTACTGCGAGAAAATAGGCTTTCTAACTAGTGGTTTATAACAACTATATCTGTTGATCCTTCAGAGTCGTTCACAAGTCTTCTTACGGTTTTTCTCAGCACAGAAAACTATTTAACTGATTTATAAACTTGTTAATGTGTTGACTAATTACTGAATATCATATTTTATTTTGACGTTTCGCTCACGTATACATGTAGTTTTTTCAAAAAATGTTTCGACCATGATAATTAATTAAATTCTTGTTTAAAAGATAAAAATACATTAACAAGTTTATATATCAAGATACGGAAAAGAAAACATCCAAGTATTTAACTGATTTTTATAATCCAGTATACTGTCGCAATATCTTTTTTCATGTTCTGCGCATTCCAACTTTTGCCCTCTTTCGAAGGAGGGGATATTTCGCTGGTTATGTGTATCTATTACAAAAATAAAAACATCTAGTTCAATGTCCTACATGCTATATGGCCCCGGAGGCACAATACAAACAACAAAAGCGGGGGCATATCGAAAATATTATTATACAGTCTGTCCATGAATATGTGGGCAATTTCTCGGATACATAAAGTTTATGTAAAAATAACACTGTATGTCTATATATCTTTTTTTGCTAGGGTGCACCACTGCTGAGATATTCAACCCTAAACAAATATGTAGTTGGCTAGGTGGTTTCTTAAATGAAATTATGTATTTCTTTCATCCAATTTAAGGTGTGCAATTTTTTTACTCTCCAATAAGTGTTTTACTATTCCTTGGAGCTTAAGTGAGAAAAATGTACTCTTAATGGATTTCCATAAAATGCTCTGTTTCCGAGAAAAAAAAAGTTTAACGAAAATAGGTAGCATTTTGTTTCAATATGCATTAAAATCTACTTGAAATAATAATAATTAAAAATGTATTCAATTATTTATAAAAACTAGTAATAAGGCGCCACATTAGATCCTTGAACGCGTTTAACAGTTTAAAAAGTCTCATTATTACACATGCCCATAAGTTCAAATTATTGACATAAGTTGAATTAAAGTTACGTTGAATCAGTATTTAGCGCCAGCAATGGGAAATTAATTGCAAGAATACATGCACTATTTGCACTATGAAATGTGTTGAACTCAAAGATTGTACACCTTGAGGCTTGTACTTCAAGACTAATCATATGGGTTTTTTCATTCATTCACCTAATTCACCAAAATATACATTCTCTGCTTTGATTTATGATATATGGTATAAGATAATAAAACAGATTTACCTTCTTTAGTTTACGGCTTAATACTTTAAGCGCCATGAAGAAGTGGCTGCTGATATTTTTTGACGATTGAATTTACCTGTTGGATAAGCGTATTGATACTCATGTAGAGGCAATCTCGCCAGTACAAAGCCTCTTAAGTGCTTATCAATTACCTTCTCTACTATGATCTTGTATCACAATAAGCTGCCTTAACCAATTTGTTTAGCTATTAGAAAACCTATTTAAAATCGTACTTTTAACTAGAGAAGTGCCAAAGTGTATGCCAAAGGAAGGCTTAAAATTTATCAGTATGTAGTGACATTAGAAGCAACTGTTTATTATAATTAAATCGTAATCCATTTAACCTATTAGATTTAATAATTGTGAAGCAACCTTTAGATATGGCAAACAGTATCATCAAACCAGGTTTTATTTTCAATTTTTATGATGAAGAATGAAATACTTATTCCACTTTGGGATCAATTAGACCATACCTGAATTCAAAAATCAATTTAGTGAAAGAAATTGACAGTTAATTGTATCAAATTTAACAACAACTTACCATTCCTATCAACAAAATAATCTAAAGACAAAAAGTTAAATTAATGATCCTTATATCAAAGTATATTTTATGAAGCTCTAACAATACTGTTCAAGGATTACGGAAAAATGTGGCAAAGAAGCCTAGTCAAGAGCTTAATTTAATCGGATTTTACAATATTTTCTGAAGCAATAAGTTCTGAAAATGGCAAATAAAGTTAATCCGATTATTTTTTGGTCTTAACTAATTGCTCTTAGGAAAAAGAAACAGAAACCGAATTTTATACTTCGTGGTCATGCTTGGACCTCTCAATCTTTCGTAGTGTAGTCTCAGGTTGAAGACGAACAAGCAACACGAAACTGGAATATCCTATTTTGCCGGATTCAATTGAAAACTAGTACTTTAATTGATAATCATTCCAAAATTTATTAAAAATCGGCTGATATAGAAAGCTTTGAACATTGCATATATATGAACCTTTAATTCTAAAACCCTTCTAGCCAGAATTACAATTTTCTTCCGTGGACAATTTTTCTCACACATGGAACAATGCTTCATGTAGATGTTACATTCAATTAGAAGCGTTTCCGCCTTGGAGTCGATATAATTTTCAATGAAAAGCAGAACTTTATTCGCAGGTTGCGGAGAACTGTACACCAGAAGCAATAGGATCGTTGGGGGACATTCAACTGGATTCGGTTCCCACCCTTGGCAAGTGGCCTTAATAAAAACGGGATTTCTCACGAAGAAGTTGGCGTGCGGAGGAGCTTTATTGAACGAGAGATGGATTGTTACTGCGGCGCACTGTGTTGCCACGTAAGTAAACCTTAATGTCGCAGAATATTGCTTATATAACTTCATTTCGGTCGCTACATTTCACCTTCGGATTCGCGCTGAAATTTCTTTTTATTGATATCGTTCGCTGGAAATAGCTGCGTCGGAGTAAATTGCGAATATTAAAGGAATATCAAGCGAGGTATCATGTGTAGCATTCGCTGACAATAAATATCAATAAGGGAGGGTTATGAAATGTTCTGAAGCTGACGGTGAAATAACAGATGTTGAGCCGATTTTTATTACCAGTTCTCACATATAGATGTTACCAGTATACATAGCTACAGAAAAACCACGAATAGTTTGAAAAATGAGAAAAGTATGATAGTAGTAATGATTGATTTGAAAATATTATACATATTACTATATTAAATTACGACATATGTATTTTTCATTCATGCATTAAATCACAAAGGATTGTTTAAATCATCTATCTACTTCTTTTCACACATGCTCAATGTTAAGCTTTCATTCCTCAGCTTCCTCGGCAGTTTTCCTTAGCATTCCTTGGCATTTAAGCGTAGATTCATCATCTACTGTGTGGTTTCAAAGTTTGTAGTTTGGCATGGGAGTCAAAAAGAGGTACAAAAGTGAAAGGCTATAAAGATTTTTTAGATGCAGATATGTTGAATGTGATTTCTAATTCTATGATAATGCTGACAGATCACAATTGGTCGTTGATTATCTTACTAAATATGAAAGCTTCTTGTGCACCCTGATTTATGTTTTAAACATCATACCTCAATTTGGCATTAATGTGCTTGTTTTCGGGGTTTGAATATTGTCGGTAACGCTCTAGATCAATCTGTACGTCCATGAAGCTACAACATTTGTTGTTGAGACATACATACATAATTCCTGGCGTAATCTTATTTGCGATGAAGGAACGTCGTAACAAAGATTGATTCACACATAATTTACATAACAGCTACAGTAGAAGAATCTTGCCTGGGAATACATCTTCAGAAAATGCTATATCTGCTTTCACCAAAAAAAATAAACGGCTCTCTTTAATTAGTAAAGTATATTCAGAGACAGGGTACGTGAAAATGTAAGGCTCACTCACACCTGGCTCGAGTAAATTATTGAAACATACATATTATGACCATATTAGTTTAATCTTAGTAAAAGTATTCTTTGACGGTTTGTTTAGGCTGTTAAAGTTTTGTAGAGGACAATATTTTTAAGTTAACAATCAAATAGGTAACAACACAGAACAACATATTTTCATTTTTTTTATTTTTGTTTATGAATTATGTATATACAAACTTATTTTGTTTTATATTCCTAATAAAATATAAAAACAAATTTCTTCTATCACGTCTGGTATTACGAGCCCTAACAACTAAATGTTCGGACAAAGAAAATTTTTTTGAAAATGTTATTTTACACAAATTTAATTTGTTAATTAAAGAATTATATTAAGAACATATTAAAGTTTGTTATTTATAATAAACACTTAAATGTTCTTTTTTCTGTACACATTGAAATAAACTGTGGACGAATAAATAAACAAAAATATTACACAACATTGTGACAACTAAATGTTCGGAAGATTTAAGAAGCTACTACTCTAATAGGGCGTTACGTCGCCATGCGCTTTCACCACTGCTGCGATCCTGTCTGGCATTGTTTTTATTAATGATTGACACATATCAGAGTCGAAACTTTGCCATAATTCACCCAATTTCATCTTCAACTCCGTAACGGTTCTCTGAGGATTATCACGCAACTTCTGTTTCATTTTATTCCACAATGTCTCGATAACGTTAAGGTCGCGACTGTTCGAGGGCCATGAGAGGACCTTGATGTTATTGTCCCCAAACCATTTCTTAGTAGTTTTAGCCGTATGGCATGCAGCACCGTCCTGTTGAAATATGAAATTCATATTAGGGTAAAGTGCTCTCGGGCTCGGCAGAAGACTATTATTTAAAATTTCCCGATATTTTGCCGCATTAATTGTACCTTCTACCACCTCGTATTTTCCTAGACCCACTACGGACATGCATCCCCAAATCATAATACCTTTAGGAAATTTTACTGTCCTTCTGAGGCAATCGTTATGAAATGCTTCGTTTTTAGTTCATGTTGTTAATATATTTCTTTAATTAAATAATTTAGTTTGTGTAAACTAACGTTTTCAAAAAAACATATTTGTCCGAACATTTAGTTGTTAGGGATCGTATAAACAAATGAAATTCATATTGATCATACAATACTAACGCCAACTAAGGAGATGCTATCGTGGGACTTATTGAGAAAGTCTTTCTTTTGACTTTTCTTTTATATTAGGATGAAGAAAATACCGAAATTAAAGTCCAACAGTAGAGAACAAGCATCTCGCTATTCCACTTGCCCTGATAGCGATTTTCTATAGTGGAAATATCCTGATGAAATCTTTCCCCATACTCGTCACTAATATCGCCAAGATCGGGGGAAAGAAGTTCAGATGCGAATACAGGAAACGTATTTTAAGACTCATATTACCGTCTAATGCATGGTAACTTCTAAGAAGTTCATTAACAATTTCCTCGTAATCTTCAGATTTTTTATTTCCTAAGAAATTCTTTGTCACAATTTTAAATGCATCCCAAGCAGTCCGTTCTAAATCGCTCATATAATTATTACTATTTTACAGCAAACAATTTACGAAAACAAGAACACAAAATAAATCCTAAGCTGTTAAGGATGGTGGGTACAAAAAAAAACTGTTTTATGTTTTCATGTGCAGTATGTTACAAGGAATAAAATAAAAGTATGAAATGAAAAATAATGACTATAGGATGACTTACGAGTTAAAAAAAGTCTGCATTTTATTTCAATCCGAGAGCCACTGACAATGGTACGATGGAAGTGAGATTTTAAATATTCATGTATAAGAGGAGGAGTTATGTTTATGTCACTTTCTGTATGGCTTCCAAAACAGCCAGTTAAATGTAGAAAGTTGTTGTCTGCGTCGTTAGATCCATGTCGCTTGTCGGGTGAATCGGTTTTAAATCAACCGAGTGTACATTTATACCACAATTGGATATTAGTTGAGTGAGTAGCACCTGATCTGTCGGATATATAGCAAGTTACAAGACTATATCATATTACCCAATAAACTAATTACCCCATTTTACTCTGTGTCTTTTTGTGACATTTTGTATAGTTTGTAGTACAATTTAAAGACATTTATATTACCAAGATTAGAGGACAGATTTCAAGCAATTATCTCTGCTGTGTCTCTTCTATAATTAATAAGAGTGATGTAGTAGACCTTGTACCATATGAGAGTTTAAAAAATATACATTTAACACAAATATGAC
>SMLS01075282.1:0-43814 GCA_004785975.1 Popillia japonica
AAATATAAGGACAGGTGGACATCAAATAATTGCATATGCCAATGATATAGTATTGATAACAAAGAAAAGAAAAATAATGGAAGAAATGTTAGTAAAATTGAGAGAGGAGAGCGAAAAGTTGGGACTAAAAATAAATCAGAATAAAACAAAATTATTGAGATACCGAAAAGAGTGTGAACATAAAATAATAAAGATTGAAGACTGTGAATTCGAGGAGGTAGATAAATTTAAGTACTTGGGTATTACGGTCGCAAGTGGTGGAGAAAGGAGAACAGAGATTGATGAAAGGATAATTGCAACAAATAGGGCATTCCACGCTAATACGAAATTATTAAAAAGTAAAGTACTCACAAAAAGGACAAAACTAAACATTTACAAAACAGTGATAATGCTAGTGATGATGTATGCAGTGTAGACTATGTCACTGACAAAACGGGAAGAAAAGGAGATAAGAATAGTCGAAAGATAAGCAATGAGAGTAGTATTGTGTCCAACAAAACTTGGAGAGAACGAGTACAGGCAAAAAATGAATCATGAAATAATGCAAGAACTACAAGGTGAAGACATAGTAAAAAGAATAAAGGAACAGAGAGTTAAATGGCTAGGGCACATATGGAGGCAGGGTCCAGAGGCGGTGACGTTTGCAATGACTCAGTGGGAGCCAGGAGGTAGACGAAGAAGAAGAAGACCTAGATCTAGGTGGCTGAAAGAGGTGGAAAAAGACGTGAGAAGAATAGGCATTGTGAGGAACTTACTGCAACTTCCGCAGAGGCTGCAAGTTCTTCAGCACGAATTACAGATTGTTTGAGACACAGTAACTCAAGAAGACAAGAGGAAATGGACGATCTGCTAGAATCGATACCGCGAAGTGTGGAGGAGTGTGTATTGAATTGGGGAAAATTTTATCAATTGCTACCTGGATTGCATGTTTCTGGCAAGTTTGGTAAAAAAGCGTCTACCTCTTCTTAGTGTTGCGATTTCGGATATACAATATAATAATTTCTTGAATGTTATAAGTATTTTTGCCTATGTTGCTAACATCGGGCAAATAGATACTTTCCCTTTAATTTTTCAACACCTGTAGAAACCTTTCGTGAGGATTTTTAAATAGAACATGTTGTGTTTCCAGACAAGATTCTGTACAGAAAGCAAGTTCTCCGAAGCTTCTTTTCCACAATTGCATTAATTACATAGCATTCATATATTCATTTTTCCACGGTCGGGAGTAGAAATCAGTTTCTATGACATCAAAATTAAAACAGAAGTAGTCGATTATTCCCAAGGGAGTATAATATTCCCAAGGGAGTTTACATTATGGAGAACGTTTCGGATTCATGCAAAAAAAAGATAACATTGAAATTATTTATTGACATTTAAATTAAATGACATTTAAATTAAATGTTAATATGTGTTTTTAAGTTAATGTGACCGTGGAAAAAATAGTATATACCATTCGGGAGAGATGCTATTTTGTCCTCGGTGCATTGTAGCCCTCGGGCTTCAAATTGCACCGCTGCCAAAATAACGCATTTCTCTCCCTTATAGTAAAATATACTATTAATGCATATTATGAGGATTACGGCATATAAAAACACAATTTATGCTTAGATGCAGGATTTCAAAACTTGTTTGGGTATTTGACGATCTCATAAAAAGTGACTGTACCAGGGAGATAAACATAAAAAAGAAGAACATTTTAGTATTTCCTTGTTTATTACCATCACAGATTATTTCATTAGTTTGTCCCTGAAAGTTTGGTTTGCATATTTTATATATTTCTAAATAAAATTATACAGAAAAAAAGCTATTCAACTCTTATTTTATCTTTTTGTTGTCTGCTATCTGGAAGATATACATACCATGAATTCAATAACTTTCCTGATTAGAGATGACCATGATTTTTTCCTATGATTGGTAACACCGCTACAGTGCGTCACTTTGACAGTTCGTCGGTTCGTATGTCACTGTGAGCTGTATAAAAATCAGAGGTGCTTTCCAACCTCGTGCATTACACTCTGAAATTACTCTGAAGTGGTATATGTAACATACATCGAAACCAACATAGACTGGAACGGTAAATAGGAGTGTTGATGACATTTTGTGATCACGTGGTAGTTGTTTGACAGTTACAGTTGTATTTGGTTATATTCAGTTGTATTGCAATTGCAAACCATTTCAAAACGATAACGGATACGTTGTGGTAACTTTATTAAGATTATACGATATAGACAGCTGAAGAACTAATGAATGGACAATATATTTTTTGTAATTCTGCTTATTGGTAATTAAAGTTATGTTCCAAAATATATTTGTTTGTTGCTTTTTATATTTAAATAAAATTCTAGTAGTATACTTTCTTTCCGGTATTTATTTAAACCAAAATATTAATTTACAAGAAATTTCAATACACTTCATAGAATGAAACTTAAATAATAAATATTTTATTCAATAACTAAGTAAATAAACACTTCAAATAATATAAGCATTTCTTATTATAAATTATATTTTTCTTGAAACTTTTCAAGTACGTTAACTTTTTTCTTATACAATTCTAATTTTTCTTGTTGTATTTTCATTCTTTCTTCATGCCTCTTTTGTCTTTTGTTGTATTGTTCTTGTTTCAGTTGATATATATCATTTATGCTTCTTTTTTAGATAGTTTTTCTTTTTTTTTTGTATGAGCTTTGTTATTTTCATTAATATTATCAGCATGTACATTTTGTCCTTCGTTTATACTCTCTTCTACGTCAACTATACTTTCATTGGTAGACGCAGACTGCATGGAATTATCAAAATTGTTAGTACTGTCCTCTTTGATGACCACATTTGAGTCTCCCAAAGAACTAGAGGCGAGTGTGTGTAAGCACGATATGCTAGGTTTGTTACCCAAAATTTTATCCATTTTTTCAAAGAATAAAAATCTAGAGCTCGATCGCCCCGTTTTGGTATTATTATCCTTTGTATTTTTATAACTTCTTACTAAAGTTTTCCATTTTGTATTGCACGTAGTTGCATCAATTGAATAACCTATGCTTAATAAATCATTACTCACATTCTCAAATACATGCTTGCGTTTCACAGGGTGACTTAGATGTTCTACGTGTGTTTCCATTGAATGTAATAATGCAATTGTCTCAGCATAGCTCCATATATATTTGTATGTAACATTACGTTTATTTTCTTTAGGAGAAATATTATCATCGAATTTATCCCTATTGTTGTTTTCTTCTGTCCTATTCTCCTTTTCACCATCACATTTTATAGCATGCGACAATAATGATTGTGCGAATGTTGGATCTAAAACAATATTACATTACTTTAGTATAAATAAGTGTACATACATTCAAATACACATTTATACCTGAATGCGCACAATTATAATCTTCTTTGGTAACAAAAAGTCTATATGTTTTATTATTAATGGGATCATATATATCCAAAGCAGATGTTGAAGATTCTTCGTTCGTGTCCATATTTGCATTTCGCAATTTAAGTTTGTTTACTGCATATGTTTATATGCAGTCCCTATGTATGTATAATTAACCTCTACAAGTTCAAATTTGTTGACCATTTATATTTTATATCTCACAAACATAACCTGTAAACATAACCGTTAGATGCGTACTAGTTTACCCCCACCAATTAAGAGTATCAAACAACAGATTTTTATCTAGTGTACAAGGGGAAAGGGAAAAAAATTTCGGAGTACTTGAAGCGTGTTACGCACGATCGCTTGGAACGTTGTTCGAACACGCTAGAGTACGCTCGAGTACTCCAAGTGTATGAGAGTAGCTAGTTGGAAAGCACCTCAGATAAAAATACATACATACTGACAGTTGTCAAAATATTTAAGAAAAACCGCGGTGTTCTCAATCTTAGAAGGAAAATTAATTAGAAAACAGCCTACTTTAACCAGGAAAGTTTTTGAAGGCATGGTATTAGTTTAAGTGTCCGCCTCATTAGGAAAAGGCTGTTACTGCTAATGCAAGAAACAGAATCAAGTACTCCTATTTTGTTATTTCACCTGTCCAAAAATTGAGGTTACTAATAAATCTACTCAACTCTAACCAAGACTTTATAAACAAGGAGCAATAAGCGTCATGAGAGACTCTGAGATAATCCTTTTGACTTTGGTTTGGTGGTCAACATGTTATATGTTTTAAACCTGAAGTATAAATTTTAATACGATCTAAAATTTCAGATGCAAGAAAGTTTGATTCACAGGTTATATCGACTGAAAAGTAGTTCAAAATAAATAACTTTTTACGATATAGTGAAGAAGCAAAAGTCTCTGTAACTGTTTTCCCAATTTACAGACTGGAATTTTAGAATTGTAAGAAGCGTTTTTCTCAATTAGGACTTCGCTTGCTTTCTTTGCAATTTGCACAGTTTACATTTACCAACGCATATGCAATAATTGCACTTCAGAACTTTACTAGCTATTTTCTTATTTTCGTAGTATTTATATGTGGATTTCATTAGCCCTCTGTGAAAATATCCATTTTAGTATAATACAATACTAAAATTCGAGAGAGAATTCAGTAAAAAAATTGAAGTTAGAAGTAAGATTGAAAAGTAAGATTGAATTGCCGCGTCAAACAACGGGAGCGTTTCTAGATTAATTGCTAACAATTATAGTCGAGTAAATGGAAGTAATCTGGGCAAACTCCAGGCTACCTTTGATACACAGTAATTGGATGAAAATAATTGTAAAGGGAAGCAATCGTAAAATATATTTTGGTAAATACATGTTACTACAAGGTTAGAGATTTACAAAAGTAATAATAAATCTTAATATACACAATTTAAGCGGTTAAGAAATCACCTAACACCTGGCTCCTTTAAAAAAGTGTGTAGTTTGGAAATTGTGAAGTAAAAAGCATAGGATAGTACTATATCACACTAATAACAAATAATATTTCTATTATAAATTGTTGTTTAAAGTATGTCGTGTAAAGGTAAATAAGATGTCGGATATTGACTGTATATTTTCTAAGTCACGTTTTTATCGAAAAATAAAATACCTACAAGTATAAAATTAATTAAGTGCATAATTTTATTAAAAATATGGCTCCCAACATCTTAGATCTTGTTCTTTTTTTGTAATATACTTTTGTCAGGAAACCTTTGATCACTAAATTAAGATGCCTAAAGCAGTGGAAGTTTAGCAATCGCACGTGAAGCAGATGGACTTGATGCAGGTCTCTGAGCTTAACCTTTCCATGCCTTTATAATGAAGGAAGGTTCCAACGGAGATATAACAAATAATAAAAATTCTCTCAAAGAGGACTTTTATAAGAAGTAGTCTGTGCTGTGTAAATTCTATTATAAAAATTGAAATATAAAGATTTATATTGAAATATATGTCAAACACGATATAGAAAAAAAAATTCACCGAAACCTCTTGCTATGTAAAAATATTTTCGTTGTATTGACTGGCGCACATATTGGGCGTTTGGCATTTATATATGCGTTGGATGAAATGTAAGGACTTTGTTTACAGATACGATGAATGTACATAGGTAAACGTGGATATGTATGTGTAGAGCCCGCTTATAGGTATGTTCAATATATCGATCATGACGGTAGTACTGTTTGTCGACTATATGTATATTACACTTTATTATCAATAACGCGATAACTATATTTTTCCGACGCAAATATTAATTTTGTGTAGGAAACAATCCCAGCTGTTTACTGCTCCTGTTTGTTGAGGCGGCAATAAGTTTATTTTTAACTTCATTTATGTATTTATATATTTGTGAAATACCGAACAACTCATATAAGTATTACTTGTATTTTCGTCTTTGCTTATACAGGGGGGCCATTCGAAAACGAAACGGTGTTGATTTTGGGCATTTAATGTCATATAAAAATAAAATACTCAGACACGTCAACTTTGTTTTTGAGGGGGACATTTATTGGGCGTACAAGCAAACCCTCATCTGCAATCCCTTGGGCAGGGTGGAACTGACGCCAAAAATCTTAAATGGCAAGGGGGGTTGAGTTGTACCTCAATTGAAAGGTCTTTCGATTCTGTTTACAATGATACCTAATTTATGGCATTACATTTCATTACGATGCTCAAAAATTAACTTTTATTTCTTTTATTAGAAGAAGCGATTTACAGTATCGAAGGGATACCAAACTTGCATCTATTAGTCAAGTAGATATTGAAAGTGCTAAATTAAGATAAAAACTCAAAGCGCAGGCTTCTAACTAAACATGACACGGTCCAGGCTTTTTTTTAAGATAAAAACTGTTTATTTTCAGATACAAGAAATTGAATTTGTACCGGACTATTTAAACCAAGGAATTTCCGGACAGGTGGATTAGTAGGCGAGGTTCTATTGAGTGGCCACTAAGATTTACGCCACTCCACCAACTTCTTTACAAGATTTACGGGAGCGAATTACAAGTGAACGTCATCTCATAACACCAGATATGCTTCAAAATGTGAGAAACCGTTTTGAATACAACCTATACCACTGCATGGAAGTTGGTGGACAGCACTTTCAACATCTACTTGACTAATACATGTAAATTTATCCCTTTGATACGGTAAATCGCTTCTCCTAATAACAGAAATAAAAGTTAATTTTTGAGCATCATATTGAGATGTAATGCCATAAATTAGGTATCATTGTAAAGAGAATCGAAAGACCCTACAATTGAGGTATAACTCAACCCCCCTTTCCAATTAAGACTTTTGGGGTCAGTTCCACCCTGTCCAAGGGATTGCAGATGAGGGTTTGCTTGTACGCCTAATAAATGTCCCCCTCAAAAACAAAGTTGACGTATCTGAGTGTTTTATTTTTATATGACATTAAATGCCCAAATTCAATGCCGTTTCGTTTTCGAATGGCCACCCTGTATATTCATTGTAATGTGAAATTTTGGAATAACAGTACATAATGTTGCTATATGGACACTAATTAAAAATATATATAGAAATGTAGTTGGCAGTAATATGTTTGGCACAAGCTATGCTCACAAATGCAATTTGAGTTCAATAATTATAGCTTCTCGATGTATAATAATGTACCACAACCTCATCCACGAGATGCACGAGAAAATCACCTGATTTCTGGATCCAAATTTTACACGTCAAATCAGCCCCGAAAATAGTTTGAACCACCGTCAGCAATAATTGATAAAATATCGTTTTATCACCTCTACCTATCACCTCCACCAACCACCCACTCAATGAGATGCTTTCCTTGTTATAATGCATTTGAAATACCATACGACAAATTAATGAGCTTTTCTGTTTGAAATGCTACTTCTAATTGTAAGTACACAAATTATCACTATTTTCTCCATAAAACATTCAGATTCAGAACCCTTATTCTGTGCTGAACCTAAAATAACACAATAGAGTACATTATGTAGTCAAAAATACGCCCTAAAAATATAATATGTTGCTGGTAAATGATAACACATGCGTTTCATCGGCACGCAGTTAAGCATAAGTAATTATGGCAATTCGGGAAGGAATTTGTGTAAAACGTAAATAAT
Source organism: Popillia japonica (assembly GCA_004785975.1). Taxonomy (NCBI): domain Eukaryota; kingdom Metazoa; phylum Arthropoda; class Insecta; order Coleoptera; family Scarabaeidae; genus Popillia; species Popillia japonica. Next base: position 7,519 of record SMLS01075282.1, read on the forward strand.
AATAAAGCACGGAGGATGTAATGATTGTGGGTATAGCAACCGGCTGCTATACCCACAATCATTACATTCTCCGTGCTTTGTTCCTAACGTTGTACAGCCGTACTTCCTCTCAGTAAATAATAATGGTCTCAAAATTTGGCCCTGTGGACTCACTCGCATAACACTTCTTGTTATAATAATTCATGTGAAGGCATTAATTACTATAACAAAAAGATGATTGATATGTAGTAGGTATGAATCCTGAAGTGTTCAACAAACTTTTCAGGGATCACCTTCCCTCCATATTTCATACATGGATATGGCTAAGGTGGATTTCTATAAATTTGGGAAACATATTGGCCTCTATGTAAAAATTAATCATATGTGTGAGGGAGAATGCAATTTGTATTATACGAGAATCGTTGGATAACTACCTGACCTAACACAGAGACCGTGCGAATTCGGTGGAATGTTCTTTGCGAATTCGTAGAATAATCCTTTTATAAGTTAAGTATAATAGTGCCAACCAATATGTCTCCTTTGATTTACTAAAAATGGAAAAAACTGAATTAAGAACAGTGATAAGCTGCTTCCATTCGAAAAGTTTAACATCAATCAAACTTAAATAGAGTTGAAGTCCGCTCTTTTTTTTCAATGGTAAAAACCTGAGTTGCCGAATTTATGTGTGGTCATACGAGCATAGATGATGACCCCTGTAATGGACGCACTTAGATAAACGGCTTGAAAATGATGACGCATGACCGTCAAGTAAAAGTTCACGAGATTGCAGATATAGTGGGTATCTCATATGACAGTGTGTACAAAATTTTGTCTAAAGAATTGGAAATGAAAAAATACTCAGCGCATTGGGTACCAATGCCCAGGTAAGTGATTGCTTACACAAAGCAAAAACTGAATCGTGTGAATATTTCTCCTGTCCTTTTGGCACGTTCTCGCCGCAATACAAAGGACTGTTTGCGCCTTTTCACAACCATCGATGAAATCTGGGCCCACCATTACATTCCCGAAAGTAGGAAACAGCCAAAACAATGGATACTCAAAGATTTTCCATCCCAAAAGCGGTTTTGTCAGTAGAAAATGTTAAGGCAACTATATTTTGGGATTCTCATAAAATTATCTTGATCGACTACTTGTAAGTGGGGAAAACAATAAACAGTGTGTATTATGCCAATTTGCTGTAACTATTGAGGCACAAAATCAGAGAGACGTGGTCTCATTCGGCAAAGTCGACAATAGCCAAAATTCATAAAATGAGATTTGAAGTAGCACCTCATTCGCCCTACTCCTCAGATATGGCTCCCACAGATTATTCCAAATCTGAAAACATTACAATGAATACGATCTGAACGTAAATTACGCTCAATGAATTTAAAATCATATAAATTTATTCGTATGTTCTAAAATTATATCAAAACTTTTATTTTTTAATGCTACACCCTATTTACTTTATATCCGATTTGTCTATTATGCACCAGTAGTTTCATGTTGATACGCTTTGATTTTCAACAGACTATAATAGAATTACGACATTACGTATTGTGATACCTGCCATTCAAAATAGCATGTCGGACGATCGATCGTTTCGTTGCAAGCTTTGGCATGACAAGCGACACGAATCCGCATGAAATTTAGCCGAATTGCGTGATTAACAGACGTAGATATCTGACACGTTCTGTTAATTAACTGACAAATTCGTTTGTATATAACGTGTAGTTTGCGCCAGTTTCCTGTTAGATTCATAAATCGGCTTGCATTGGATATACATAGATCACTGAGTAACAAATGATATTGAAACAAAGATCTATATAATCCTTTGTTATCCACCAAATAACAACAACAAACGACAGATTCAGTTATCTAATTATGTTTGACGGTTATATAACTATACTTGACTTCATGAGCTGTTGGGAGTACATACTGAAATATCTCCGACCTAACAAAGATAAAGATATTTTTTTATTTAGATTTATTTTCATTTTCTACATATGTAGTCTCCTTGTAAGTGTACATACTTCTCTCAGCGATTCTCTTATCTCTTTAAGCTGTTCAAATACTACCCGGCGTCCTTATATGCAAAATAATTGTTTACGAGGGTTATGGCTTCGTCATTTGACGAGAATCTCTGTCCTCTGAGCGCAATATTTAGATTGGAGAACTAAAATAAGTCACTTGGGGTTAGATCTGGTGAGTAAGGAGGGTGACCAAGCAGTTCAAACAATTCGTGGATTTTTGCCATGGCTAGTGAGGTGTTAGACTTGGTGTCTTGGTGAAAGAGGAAGAAAACAGTCACTTTCCCAGCCGTAAAAGCAGTTTTTGCCTTTTTTGGAACCGATTCTCCCTTCGCAGTCCAAGGTTTTGATTTTATTTTAGTTTGTAGTATATAATAATGTATCCACGTTTCATCTACAGTAATTAATTGCGGCTAAACTGCGCCAACGGAACGTTGAAAATGTTCATTGGAACACGTTTTTGGTCTAACGTGAATAAACGCGGCACCCAACACGCGGACAGCTTTCTCACGCCTAAATGTTAATCTGACAAACACATTCTTTGAACTTGTTTATAGTCTCTACTACATCTCTTACTTTAATTTGACGGTCATTTATCACTTTAGCGACGTTATCGTCAGTGGTTCCAAGCTTTGGCTGTCTCGAACGTTCATCGTCTCCTAAGATGGTACGGCCCCGTTAAATTCATCTGCCTAAAATTTCACGATGGTAAATGACGGTGCAGAGTCCCCGTTCACAGCGTCTAATTCATCTTTGATTTGCGTAGGTGTATTGCGTTTCAAAAACAAACAAAAATGACCACCGCTCGATATTCGATTTTTTTTCCATTGTCACAAAAACACATTCACTTACTCAAACCATTGTCAAACAACAAGTCCGCGTCCAAAATAGCTGAAATTTTAGGGAGTACCTGTTAAATGATGCACAACCACAACCCATAGCTTTTAATGACATAGGCCGCCATCTTCATGTTAAGGTCGGAAATATTTCAGACCACCTTTTTAAGGAAGAGCAATATTACTACTACAGAGGAAGAATGAAACGTTATCTAGCTGCAATCTGTCGTAGATGAGCGCCAATTACGGATAGTTGCAAATGATTATACGTTGCCAATACACAGTTTTGTGAATTAGAAAGATCTTCATTTAAAACATGTCAGTTACTTTCTACTACTATATCGACTATACAGGGTGTCCCAGCGAGACCGTTCATTAGAAGTTTACGGGGTTCTCACGAAAATATTAATTTGAAAATTTAAAACTATGTATAGTTGGTTGTGCTCTCTTCAATTAAAATATTTTTAGATTCCTAGCGTTTCCGGTTACACCGGAAGTCGCCATCTACTTTGCTATTTTTAATGAAACACCCCATATATTTTTACATATTTGGATTTGCCTATTATTAAGCTTTACAAATATCTTTAATGTTTTTCAATTTGATTTGGGCGTTTTGTAGTTATTCGATTTTTTCTAAAAAAAATTGCTATAGTAGACGTTTATTCAAAAAATCGGAGAGCACTTGATATTTCGAATATCAATTTAGGATTTATAATATGCAGAAACAACATGTTGGAGTATGTTTTGGCACTGAGAACGGCTGTCTAACCTATATGGTTACTGTACTATGGCATGTTAACTTTGACAAATTTTGAAGAACCATAAGTTAATTTTTTCAATTTTCCATATTTTATTAGCTAGCCATCTTCAGCGTCTAATTTTACACTTTTTATATCCAACATGTCCTATATCTGAAATTGATAGTTTAGGAGATAATTAGCTTCTTTTAAAAAATGCACACGTTACACATAACTCATCGATACTTATTTAGTGTGCCATGAAAAATAAGCGTTCTCAAAGACTTATTGTCAAAGTCTAATGTCAAAGTTATACTTCGTCGTTACTTACAGTTAAAATGGATAACGCTAACGAAAACAATATTTATACAAATTAAGAAATACTTAATTTATTTTTTATATCGGGAAAGTGCGACAAAGTTCTTAGTAGAACCTCGGATGACAAAGGTAAATTTAGAAGAATAGAAGTAAATTTTGTGCGTTTTGGTCAAATTGCTCATCCGTTAAACTGACAAAAAGTGTAGTTGATGATGAGGATGAAAAATTGAATACCTTAACTTATTTCGAGGCCAATTCCAGCGCCTCAATTCGAGCTGCCGAAGAAGATCTGCAAATCAGTAAGTCTTCAGTACATAGAATTTTGAAAAAGCATCACTTCCACGACTACAAGCTAACTCATTAGTGCAAGACCTTCATCCTCAAGACCCCAACGACAGAGTTAACTTGTGTGAATTTTTTGATTTGTGTAAACATTGTATTCGTTATTGTTCTATATTTCAACTCTATAGCAATAATGTAAAGGCACTTAACGGATAATTATTAATTTACTACCATTAAACGACGAAGCGTAAGTTTGACGTTAGATTTTAGCAATAAATCTTTGAGAACGCTAAGTTTCCATGGCACCCAAGATAAGCATCGATGAGTTATGTGTGCATTCTTCAAAAACTCTAATTATCTCCTAAACTATGAATTTCAGGTATAGGACATGTGGAATATAAAAGATGTATAATTAGATGCTGAAGATGACTAACTAATAAAAAATCGGGGGTGCCATTTGAAAAAATTAAGTTATGGTTCTTCAAATTTTCGGGAAGTTAACGTGCCATAGTAAGGTAACCACACAATTTAGACAGCCATTCTCGGTGCTAAGACATACTCCAACATGTTGTTTAAGCATACTATGTATCCTAAGTCGATATTCGAAAAATCGAGTGTTCTCTGATTTTTTGAATAAATGTCTGCTACAGCAATTTTTTTTTAGAAAACATCGAATAACTACAAAACGCCCATATCAAATTGCAAAAATTAAAGATATTTGTAAGGCTTAATAATAGGCAAATCCAAATATGTAAAAATATATAGGGTGTTCCATTAAAAATAGCAAAGTAGATGGCGGCTTCCGGTGTAACCGGAAATGCTAGGAATCTAAAAATATTTTAATTGGAGAGAGCACAACCAACTATATATAGTTCTAAATTTTCAAATTAATATTTTCGCGAGAACCCCGTAAACTTCTAATGAACGGTCTCGCTGGGACACCCTGTATATGTATGTATATCCACGATAAAGTGGATCGTGTATATCAGATTCTGTGCATATCGTATACATACGTATGTATATGTAAATGTACATACTTATACATACATATATGATAACCGCATCTGTATCTCCTCCATTTTATTTTTTTAACTTTCTGAGAACGAATTAGTGACAAATAGTGGAGTTGGATTTAAATTTATTTTGTATTTGATTGTTTTTCTCTGTTGAATTACATTAGCAGGTCACGATGAAAATCCGTATAAGTACTTTAAGCCTAAAGTCATGAAAACCTTCGATATCATTTTCCTGCAACAGCTATCGTCATTCTACTCTTCCCTCATCCTGCATTTTCCGAGTGCTAGGAATACTGTCGCTGTTTATACAAATTTTGATGAAGATTCCAACGAAATTGAAGGCGATTGAAAATTAAATTTCTCTGTAAATTGAAATAAATGAGAAAGCGTTCATAAAGATGTAGGTAAAAGAAAAGCAGATTATGAAAGACTCGTTACATTTAGTACAGATCCTTCATTGCTTGTTGCTTACACTAATGGAAAATTTCTATTGATACTTCTATGTTGTAAGTGCATACAGAAAAATCATTCCAAGTTCATATTTCATGATATAATGCGTCCCATCTTCTTACTCGAAATTCTGCTGAACTATATGGTATAGCCATAGAATAGGAGGAAGTATCAAGACACGCATTATTAAAGAAGTATGCTCAATCTTATAGGACGTACTGAAATCTATTATTTTACCTGTATCTACAAAGGAACCACGTTTTGGTTACTGCAAGCGATTATACGGGGTGTATTTGGAAAACATTTACGGCAAAAGGCTTAAATCTTACATTCTCCTTTTTGTTTTGCTTTTTATATTGTATTTGTGTCATGTATATTGTCTATTGTACCACTGTATAAAAAGTGAAGGTCAAAACGAAGAAATATAAACTGAAAATTGGTCTCACTCACATCTTTCACATTGACATGCATATATTTAAATTATTTCTTTCAACATACACGTTAAACATTCTAAATTTTTTGCTTCATATTTCTCTTTGGTATGAATAACAGGATTCAGGTCCGCGGCCTTTAAATCTATCGAAAATATTGAATAACCTTTCCTAATCAACATTTCCACAACTTAGGGCTTGGGTTTCAATTTTAAACAATACTCGAGAAACAAAGCGTGAAAGAAAAAGGATAAATAATAATTTGAACATATAACAAATAATTTGAACATACATATAACAATATGAATGCCATGCAGCAAAAATTAAACTACACACAAAACAAAATTTACCACGTTGAGAAAAAATGGATTGATTATAACAAAATAGAGCAATGCAAATTCAATACATAAAAGGCCCCACAATTTTGTACGAGGCATAATATCGGTAAAATAATAAAGAATATCAGTGCTTTAACTGTGATCGCCAATAATTCTTGATTATTTAATCACTAAATGTGACGTGTACACAACACTTTCACTCGAAAATACCCCTAATGCGCACACACCGCAAATATTTACAACGATAATTAAACACCGGTCTTAATATCAGCTGAGCGATTGCGGAAGTGGAGAATTAATCCATCGGGCAGTGAAGGTTTACATACTTTCAATACCGCCAAATATTTACGCCGGAAAATTATGGAATTAGATACGATTTCAGTATGAATGTCTTACAAGTGCAATATGATGTCAGTTACCTCTTCATGATATTATGACACAATTTATTGCATTTCCTAACGCGCACTTAGATGCTCATATTTGTTGAGAGAAATTCGCCCTTATTTTAAATATAATCTACTTTGGAATTGTGAGTTTATTTTTTATGCTATTTATGATAACTGGGTAAAACAATGGGGCCGCAACGATGATAACTTCTCGTCAAGTGGTTATTGAAATAGTAAAATAAGTGAATTAGTCAGGAAAAGAAAGGATGTGTATCATAGTTTGACTGAACTTAAATTAGCTTTCAGATTTGTTTGACCGTTATTCAGTTACATGTCTGGCTGTTTTATTCTTAAGAATTGGTTTATACTATTGCAAGTCTACTTTTCATGTTTTAGTTTATCATCTAAATCTCTAAGGTATATGCTGCACAACTTAAAGAGAAAGATCTAAAATTGTACTTTATTTCATAGAAGCAAACTTGATAATACATTTCATATTTTATTTAATAAATTGTCACTACCTCTCTGTAATCCATGTTCATACCGCTTATATCATATTGCAGACTAAATATTTGCACTGCTCAAGATTAGATCCTGTCTTTCGTATACTACTGGCATGTGCTGTGCGTTTCGGTGTTCATATCTCCACAAATTGACAGTGACTGCGAAAACATATGCTACGTTTTCCAGTTTCATGATATATGACTTGTCGTTAATAATTGTTATAAAGATACTGGTACTACACGTAATCAGCGTAGTTATAATTTACGATAAACCTATCAGTCGTAACATAACAACTCCAAAACTGAGAGTAAATTTGTTATTCGTTGCACTATACATAATAGATGTGACGAATACAAGTAAATTCTGGTAACTTTAATCATCACAACTGCTAAATTAATTCGGGACATGCGTTTCGACGACGTGTGAGTCTTCATTATCAACCGAATACCGATTGAAAAAAAAAAACAAATTAACGTTTAAATAACATCGCTTCTACAGTATATTTACAACATACGTTAAGAACAGCCAACCATTAACCAAACGAAATTTCCAAGAATTGTCAGTTATGAGTTCATTGGATTTTCGTATTTTCTTATGTACAGGCTTTCATACGCATCAAGTTGTTGTGGAAAATGAATTGCTTTTAGTAATCTGAAGTTGGTCATCATGATTGGTTCGATATGGTGCCCGTTTTTAATAAGATGATGTAATCATGATTTTTGCCTTATGTTTGAGATTGTCTGAAAGATTTTTTAATGTGTTATCGATTGTATAACACATTTGGGCTATATTGTTCACAAACGCAGTTCAGCTCCATTGTGGTTGGGTAAAATAGCAGTTTGGTCAATATCTTATCGCCATTTACAGATGAGAATAATAGAAGAGAAATTGTCAATTTCGTACTATACTATAATTCTTTTAGACGCCTCCATTTATTTAACGGGAACCTAACTACTCTATTGATCAAGAAGTTAACTGCGAACAGTTTATGCTGACTGCAATGGTTAGAATCAACTGGAATGAATACACTGCTTGAAATAATTGACGACCACACCCTGTATCTGAACGCATGAACATCCATCCATAAAATTTGCAGAGCATAAAGGTTTCCTATAGACAAGCCTATGCAGCGAATTCCAACTTTTGCTATCACGTCATTTTCTACTGAGCGACTTCAATAAGTGGAAAATGCTGTCACCATGAAGACCGATGGGCTGGGCGGCACTAATAACCGGTGGTTATTACTGTGGTGTGAAGGTCTAGTATGTAGTTGTATTCCCTGCATAATGGCGAATTAATATCGCTACTTAAGCGAGTTTGAGCGAGGAATGTTTGTGGAGATTCACATGCGGGCATTGTATTTGCTGTATTAATTTATTATATTTATTCGCTATTCAAAACAGGCCTTACAATGTAGAACACTTTGGAGAATTCTTGACATCTTTGATTGACCGCTTAGCCGAAGATAATATACAAGATGCATATTTTGTCGTGCGATTTCATAGAACGGATGTAATTCAATCATCAGAGTTCATGGACATGTACCAGTATTTCTGCCCCCATGCAGTCCTTTTTAAACCGAAGTGAAGAGAGTTGTATAACTATTAACTTGAAAGCTATCATAAAGAAAAGACGGATGAAGAACATCTGTATGTTCAAATTCATAATGATTCTGAAGTTGCAACAAAAAAAACATTGCCAAAACTATGTTCAACATATGAAAACAAATTTAGGCGACTGCCTCAATAGAAATGCAATGTTAAACTAGACTAGCATATACTTTTTAAAAGTATCGACTAAAATGTACAAGAACTTAATTATTATTATCTTCACCCTTCCCCCACCGGAACAAATTACGTAGACGCTAAGCACTTATACAGGATGTTTCCAAATAACTGCCAAAGTTATAGAAAGCGATTTCTTGTAAAAAATTAAAGGGAGTCTTTCATGTAAACAAAAGCTGTTAACTTGTCCTTGAAAAGTTACACGCTACCAAAAATGAAAAAAAAACAACTTCCTTTTGGTATTTTCTTAAGATTGCTGTGGAGTTAAAGAAATGGCTTTTTGTAGGTGTGTTCTGTCAATAAATAAGCTACTTATGAATATTTCTTCTTGTGATCTTTTAAAGGGGTGAAACATGCAATCCCTATATCCTGTTTTACCAAAACTTTTTAACAAAATAAAATTTCTTGATTTAAATATATCTGTTGAAAAGAATGATTTAGTGCTAAATTTTCTTAGCCCTTGCATTTTTTTCCGTAAAAGCAATAGTTTCTTAATAAAAAAATTAAATACTAAATCGTGCATGGACGAAAAAATATAGTAGGTAGCTGAAAATCATAATATTTATAGGTAGCTTATTTATTAGTAGAACACGCTCACAAAAAGCCATTTCTTTAACTCTTGGGCAATTTAAGAAAAAACCAAAAACAATGTTTTTCTCATTTTTTGAAGGGTGTAACTTTTCAAGGACAACTCTAAGAACTTCTGTTTACCTGAAAGACCCCCTTTAATTTTTGACGAGGAATCTTCCCCTAAAAGCTTTCGCACTTATTTGGAAACATCCTGTATATTCATAATCAAACGAATTTTATAGTTAATTTAGTGGGTTGGCGATTTTATGACAAAGGAGGTCCTTTTATTTTTGGCGCGAAATCAATAATAGTACCTGCGTCAAAGAGTAGGCATGCTCCTATCGGTTTAGACTAGACCTCAACCCTAAACGAGACTGCAAATTTTTTAGAAAGCATAAATATAATAAATATAATAGTAAGATAAAATTTATAGGGCTCACACTACGCTATTTCACTTAAACTTAATATGCAACATTCTATCAAATTTTTGAGAGTTCTTGTAAAAGCGGAAGCACCAGTTCGTGTGCTGTATATACTTACATAATAACTACTGTTAAATATAGTAATTGTCGATGACGAAACATGATAAGGTATAGTAGGTATAAAGCTAAAGATCTATAAACTACATAATAAAACGTCTTAAGTTGAAATTCGGTCCCTATTAACATTATTAATACCACACTGAATATTTTTTAGCGTACCTACATAAGTATACTATTGGAATCTTTTCCTTAACACACATTACAACGAATTTTAGACATAAGTATATTCAGATGTAGAATCTTGGCACATAAATGGTAAAAGATTTTGTTAAATATCTAAGAGACAATCTGAGCGACAAGTCAGCAATTCATACCTGTTTAATTCCTCCTAAATTCTCCATTACACTTTCGGAAAAGTTTGCATTAATAACGGCATCGGTGGTCGTATTGATCGAATACCGGCGGCATCTTTGACCTCTCGTGTAGCATTCGTCGGATGCTAGTATTCGGTAGTAAAACTGTGAACGGAAAATGGGCTGAAAGGTCAGTAGATAACTAGATCACTTTAATTCCAGTAACATGCTCTGAATAACGAGTAGCAGTATGCAGGTGTGTAAAATTTACGACTGTGTCAACTTCCGGATACTCATGGTAGTTTCTGTGATTTTCTATTATTCGGATATAAAAATAAGGAAATAGAGTACGAAAGGGACGGTCTATATTTTGAAGTAATACATATATATCTGCTACTAAATTAACAGAAGAAAAATCAACTTATAAGTTACAGAAAGTTAAGGAAAAGTTTCAATAACGTACACCACCTATATCATTGAGCTAATAGCGAGTTGTTAGTATAATTGTCAATATCCGTTTATTAACTACTAATGAGATAATAAACATATGCAATAGAGTGAGTAAATAGGAATGAAATTTAGTTACTGCTTCATACAGACATGCTGGCGAGCTTTTGGTCTTGTGGGTGACATTACATCTATCTCTTATCTTGTTACTTATATTAGTCCTACGCTAAATAAATTACATACATATGTATATGTAACTAGTAATTATAGTCAATCTGAAAAATTTATAACCTTCAACGCCAAAATACCTTTTTGTTACTCGTACATAATTGCAACAATGTTACCTACCTAATTCGTTTTCTTCTGTATGCTTCCAGCTAATATTCGCCACGATATTATTATTTCGCAGTATAAACTTTAAAAGGAGTTATATGGGCCAGTTATAAATCCACCATAACAGTAAAAGTTTTCATGCTCTATATCTTCGTCGTTCAAGATAAGCTAAATTCTAGTTTCAAATTCAGAAGCAACCACCAAGAGAGCAATTATTTTGCAGCAGAAGCGAATACGACCCCGCAAGACGAAAACAAAATATACTCCGTCCTTATCTACGTATTGCTAGAATGTAATGCGAGTAGAGGCCAAAACCGTATCCAACCCTGTTAGCACTTACGCATCCGTCTTTCAAGTTTAAAGAATTGCCTTCTCCGTGTAATTAAGGTAGTATGCTCCATGTATAGTAGTGTTGAATGCCGGGAACGTTTGCTCTTAATTTCCTTCAATTAACTGAAGTTTTAAAGCCGAGGGCTCTTCTGTTACAGAATATTACAATGTATAATTTATTACTTTTCTGTGTTTCTTTATACAATGCAACGCTAAGCAATATAGTAATTTTGACGAAAATAAAATTATTAATTCTCTCGGTACTTAATAGCGATAAACTGCGTATGAAAACTAGATCTTTAAAATGTTACCTATGACATGAACATTGGAAATGATAAAGCTCTCAACACAATTTAATATAAGCCACATACAGTTGGAATTAATAAATATGACATACCTATATACAGGCTGAGTTTCCTTTCATTATTTGTATGGGGATCTCGGAAACCATAAGAGATACGCATTAGGTTAAATGGAAAAAGATTTGCGTTTTTATAAGCCTCATCCAGATATGGTTTTGCCCACTTAAGAAAATGGATGGTTTGCTAGATACATATTTCCAAAAAATAGAAATTCTCCAAAACATTTTCAGTGCTATAACTCTTTTATTCATGAAGACAGAAAAAAAAATGAATATTGTTTTTAGGAAATTCAATTTCAAACGACTTCTTAAATTTTTAATTTTGCGTAGCTTTTTTGAGTTAGCAAGCAAAGTGTATTTTTTTAATGGAAACCATAGTTGGCTAATAGTGTATTTTTTTCTGCTTGCAATGATGTAAGGATCGCAGCACTTATTTTCATAAGTAACAGCACAATAGGTACACTATTATTATGTTTAGGTAACAAAAATCATGTCTTACAATACTTTCTTTGTTATTTTATTCGATTTTAATTTTGTTATTTATATCTTCTATACTTGGTTTTTTTTACATTTTTTTAAACCACAATTTTAGTGACAATTTATAATATTTTCGGCACAAAAATGTTGAAACACGTCAAATTTGTTTTGTCAGGGAACACATGTACGTTATAAATTTAACCTCTTAACTTCATGCCACATACTAGCTGGCTATACCTTCCCTTGTCTTGATACGGAACTATGGTCGAGTAATTCCTCATTTGCAAGGCAATTAAATTCCCTTTACAACGCCACCATACTGGCTAGATTTCATTCAAACTATGAACTACAAGTTTTTACATTTTGCATTGGTTTTACACTGCACTACACTTTAATTTAAAAAATAACAATGGATTTCTTTTAAAATGCTTTTTTCTGAAAAACGTAAGCATCTCTTACTTTAAAAACCAAACATTAGCAACATAAATAAATAGCAAATCTTATTAAAAATATTAAAGAACAAAAACAAAAACGTAAAAATAACTGAAATCTTTTCACGAATAATAATTGCGCCAATAGAGCATGAGAGTTGTTTAACGACATCCGAATAAAAATGGTGGAAAAAAATGTGTGAAAAAAATTCGGGAGACGGAGTAGCAAATTAAAAAGACAGACAAAATCTGCAAGGTTTGAATTTTCGGAGAATAAAAACTGTAGACCAAATTTTATTTTTATTATTGCAACAATGTCACGCAGCGCACAGAACGCACAACAAGAAAATGTTGCTACCAAGTTACTAGAGTGGATCTATAGAGGTCATAACCGCATTATACATTAGCCGCTTTTATACTAAAATTTGTGTCGATTTAAGATTTCGAATAAATTCCCGTATAACATTAACAGCTTCATAGAGATCGCTGAAGACGCGATCATATATAATGACGTTAAATTTAATTGCACGCCCGACGAAAGAGGCAAGACGAGCAAGTGCTTTTTGCTAGAGAACTTCCGCCGTCATCTCTCGTTCAGGGATAAGAAATTTGTGACTTGAACTTTGTAATTACGCTCTAACGAAAAACCGCCACCCCAAGCATTGCCGAAATCAATTATGAAATCCGCATTACTAGGTCTCCGCAAAGGCTTTAAGTTTCAACACAATGATTAGTGGTTTTATATAAAATGGAAGGTAGAAAGGAGATGACACAGTACGGCTGCGATTTTATGATTATATTCTGTTATTATTTTCGCAAATAGTGACAGCAACAAATCTGCAATAAAGAAATTTAAAAAAATGCCTATATAGACGAATGTTCTACACTGATTTTGTAATCTTTGAGGTATTTCAACAATATATTTGTTAAAATATAATAGTTGTTGTTATAACTTCCCATACTATTATATACTCAGTGACATTAGAAGTGTTACACCCAGAAGGAATCATTTGTTTAACTTGATTAGTTTTTAGTGATAGTTTATCAGAAGCGAAACGATAACATTTGCAAAAAACATGTAACACGAAACAAAATTAATAATGTGTTTGGCGACCCCATAGCTGAATACACTCCTGTACACACGTCTAGGCATCGACAAAATGAGATGGTCGATATCTGCGTGTGGAACCCCATTCCAAGCAACTTGAACTTCGTTGATTAACTGCGTACTCAAAGTTTACGGAGATGTAGAGGACAGTTTTCTCCCTATGAGATCTCACACATGATGGGTTTTAAATTTCAAGAACAGAGTTGTCACGGCAAAACATTAACGTCTGCTTCTTGGAAAAAGTCGACGAGCAATATGGGCACGCGAATTGTCTTGCTGAAAAGGGACGTGTGGACGGCCATCTAGATAAGGTAGTAAAATGGTTTGTAGGACATCCTCTACAAAACGCCCAGCTCTCATACTGCCTCGAATAAACAGAAGTGGTGATCGGCTACCATAAGCAATAGCCCCCCAAACCATTACTCAAACAGCTGTGTACATGACTCTCAACAACATACCCAATATTGCGACGCTCTCCACGCTGTTGTTGTACCCTCTATGGCCATCGTACATACATATCTAGACAGAATCGCGATCCGTCGCTGAAGACGACATTATGCCATTCTGCTTCCTAATTCTCGCGTCTCGGTTGACCAGTTGGTCTTCGTGTTCCTCCACCTTCTTCTGTCCAAATACGATATACACGCGTTACCGTCATTGCAGTACAATTAACACGACGGCCAATTTCGCGATAGGACAAACCTACATCTCGATAGGCCACAAGTCTACTTCTGTCAAAGTCACTAAGACGGTGCTAATTTTGACGTCTTCGTAGGTACTCTAAATATTTTGTTACGCTTAACACTTGTAGACGGACACGCAATAACTACACTTTGATAAAAAGTGACATTCTTAACATAGCATGCTTTAAATATAGTAATTTTAAGCCAAAAAATCAAGTTGAGCAAATTACTCCTTGTGGGTGTAACACTTCTAGATTCACTGAGTACCTATATATTGTAGCATATGATTTGACAACTGCAAGTGTGTTTGTGTTGTTTCAAAAAAATATTTGTAAGCACATATGTACAAGTTTTAAAGTTCACTAATAAGAAGTACAAGGTAGTATCACCTTAAATGTAAAATTGTTGTAGTGTCAAACTTAAATTTTTATTCAATTAAACTACTGACATTTATTTCTTAAGTTTTGCACAAAATTATGTAAAAAAACATATAGCATTATAATTTAAAATTATCGGAATTAAGTCTACCTTTTGATATGTGTGACATATTGTTCCTGTCTTTGGTACAACTATGAAAATGCCTAAGACGGAACGATCCTCAGGAGTTCTTGTTTAATTAGATAGAAAACAATATCGTCCTTTTTTATCTTTTTATCTTTTTATCTTGAAGAATGTTAGAAGAGTGGTCAAAAATATCCAACTTACTGATCTCTTTGTGCAACTTGGTATCTGAAAAGAGACGACTGTTTTTGGTTATAACAAATGCATACCAAAATGCATAGAAAATTTCCTAAATGTGCTTCTTGCAGTTTACAGTTTAGATTGTTGTATTGTAGTTTTTCTTCCATATAGTCTAATAAATCTACAAGATTTCAGATTTCTTTGCCCTATTCGCGGATTAAGGTTAGTTTTCACTAACAATGTACTACATCTTTCTTCTCGCCGCCTCTTCTACAGTTCATAATTTTCGTAAAATTGCAATAGCTACATTCCGCTATTCATGGCGAAAAATTAGTTTGGTGTTTAAATAATTACACTACATCATGCTCATATGCATAGCTGTGTAACTATCATACCATTAACCTTTTCACTGCGCGAGCCGTACGAATCCGCAAAAAAAGGTGGTGTCTCACATAGAAAAAAACAATTATTTTCCCTCTATCGATCCAAACTTGTCCTCGTCACTGGACAAGCAGCACATAAGTGTATTTTGCGCAAACTTGTTCTGTTCACTCTGCGAAACATGTAAAGACACAATAGCTCAATTCAATCGTACCACGGAAGCATTGTGTTTAAAACGTTGCGCAGTGAAAGGGTTAATAGTGACAGTAGTAATACAAATAAAAACACGTTATTGACTCGTTCATACCGCTGGCGCCTAGACATATCTATAATCACTTTCTAAAGATTAAATCGTTCTATTGCCAAATTCCCGCAACATAGACCATATCTGGAATCAGTTCCTGACAGGCTTTTGAAATAATCTTCCCCAAACAATCAACATCTTGTTTATAAACTTGCTGTTTTACATAACGCCATAAGAAGTACTCAAAACTGGATAAATCTGGAAATCTAACAGGCCACAAAAGATTCAGATTTTCATTGAATATGTCTTGGCACATATAACTTTAACAGTTAATGTACTGTGGCAAAGCGCACGTCTTGTTGGGACCAAATATTTTGCAGTTCTTGTAAACATAATTCGTCCATAAACTCACTGAATTGATTTTGCAAGATCTCTAAATAATGTACCACATTCACTTTGTCGAAAAAATATGGTCCAATGAATCCACATATTTTTGAAATATTAAGTTAGGTTTCCTGCCAGCCCACCGGTGACAATTTTGAGACTAGACAGTTGCATTTGAAGAAAATGTTGGTTCACTGGTAAAAATTAGAAAAGAATCTTCTTATAACTCTCCTTAGATGTAGAGTAAAATTCAAACCGCCTATCAAAATCCCATTCTCTCAATGTGTGAACAAAATGTGGTTTCTAAGGATATTTATTTTGTTTTCATATATTTGCTGCTGTACCTTTACTTCTATACTTATGATTCCGTAGCAAAAACGCCCGTTTGTGCAATAATATTTTCAGAGATTCAATGACAGATAGCATTAAATATTTCTAACTCCAGCAGTGGTAATCAATTCTCGACAAGAAGTAATACCAGAGTCTTAAATTTATTGACTCGATTTATTGCTATTTTGCTACTATGAGAACGTCCCTTTACATTTTATAATTATTTCCCACATTCACTTTCATTTTGTTCTTCAGGATATAATAACGCTGCTGTTACGTTTGACCAACGCACATAGCGCCATCTATTAATGACCAGATAGAACAGATTTTGACAAGGAAAACAGACCGACTACAATACCGATATTCTTCCAATTTTGACATCTAAGCAAAAAAGACGAGATATTTATATAAGAACATGTAATAGATTCAAATAAAAAAGATCTATTTGAAATAAAAGTAAAGACTATGAAAAATGGAAAGATATTATTTTATTAAACTTAAATCCAAAATTTTTTGCGGATATTCCTTCGTAGACGCGAAAAAAAAAATGACAAAGATATTTATAAAATATTTGTCGTGCCACTGTCGAATATTTTCGAACGAATATATTTATGTATACTAGCGGAGGGCAGGTGCAGCGACAGGCGATATTTAATGTGTGCATTATTGAACTCTTCATTCAAAGCTGTCTAAAGAAACTGACACATCAGCTTTATCTTGTAGTTTTTATAACATCGGCAGTTGTTTTAGCGATTTCTTACGTTAGATTGATCGAGGTCAACATTCTCGATTCAATAGGCGGCGCATATTACAATTTATAAGAGAGATTTTAATTTTGGCATTCGCGTCATAATTGAATAACCCTGTATAGAAGGAATCTATACCAAAACTCCATAGCAATATAAAACTGAAAAGAATGCTTTTGTTGGAAACCATGAGTTACGGAAGTGAAAATTAATAACAAGGACTCCATTATTTAAACACGAACGCGTGAATACATATAAAAGTTGTGCTTCGTAAAATTTCGACGAAATTAAAATAAGTTTCAACACAGACCGAAAGCGGTATATTTTTATTAAGAAGAATCTTTATTTTATACATCTGACAATGAGAGAGAGAATAAGATAAAATTAGTGCTCCAGTAAATTTTAACGCACACCAAACAGGGTATATAACCATATTACGACGAAGATGATCATTGAAACTACCAGACGAGACATTTTACGAGATTTACGACGTAAAATACCTATCAGGACCAGATATCAGAATTCCGAGGAAAGCAGACGAAACCGAGAAGACTTGCAGTAGGTTTTGCGACGAGAGCAACGAAATCCACGAAATCTTATACACCATCGGAGACTACGAGACCATACCAGTGTGATTCACGGGACAACGGACGAGTTTACAACCACCAGCTAATTTTACAGAGTATGTAGAAACCCCATCCGGTATTCTGATCTGAGAATTATATAGATCTGCTTGTTATCTGTTCTAACATTAATAGACATCATTTAGGCCATCTTAGTAAATTTACCATCACAATATATGATTTAAAATCTTATTTAGGCCCACTTTAGAATATTATAATCTTACTTTTATACGAATAAGGTAATTGCAAATTTCATTATTTTGTGTTTATGTAATAAATATTATATCTAAATTAATAGAAAGCCTTAATTAGAGTTAACACGGGCATAGCACTTAAATCTATCAGCAGAATTCACTGTAATTCTCTGAAGATCGACTTGAGCTAGAGATAAGCTAAAGAGCAGGTAGGTGAAGTAGTTAAGTACCACCTGACTCACAGCAATATGTATGTATGTGTACTTTGTTTTCATCGATTCTCGTACATACTACTGTACCATTGCATTCATGCCTTCAATTTTGTCTGGCGTTTAGTGTATGCAGAACTATAAGCAATTTGTGAGCTTTTTCTTTGATTGATATTATCGTATCTATGGTGGGATAAATTTTAAATTTTTTGTATAGAAATAAAGTTACAATTCAACACGAAGCAAATCCAAAGCAATACGTAAGTACATCCAAACATAAATCAGCTTAGCTACATATATGTATGTATATTCTGCATACATTATCTTCCAGGTACTAATTTCAGCCACTGAACTTGGAGGATTTCCAAATTTAATATTAGACTTCGAATGCAATTACAGCATCAACAAAGGCTCGACAGGTACTGCAAATTTCCTGAGATAAACGTGCATTGCCCAACATACCCATGTCATTCAAATCCTAATTAATTCATGGATACCTTACCGTCCATTGTTCTAATTCTGTACGTTACCAAAACGACCCTGTTAAGTACATATTGTGTTTTATTAATGATACTCATTGTTCATAAATTTTATTCTGTGCATAAATTACTATAACTTATATTTATCGTAACAATATACATACCTTCGAACAATATGTTTGCGTTTGCAAGGAATTACGGTAGTTCGAGGATAACAATATCAAAACGACGTAAATATTTATATTCAACAGTATAGGATTAACATACTTTGCGGAAATTACTGGTACTAATGGCGTGCACCTACTTATTGCGATTATTAACGAGTTTATTTAAATTAGCGTAGCTAGATTAAATGCAAATACATGTCATATGTACATGTATATACTTTAAGAGCTTGTTCATGATACGGTCTTATACAGTTTAAGAAGATTTTAACAAAGATATTTATTTTTCTAAACTAATTTAATATTTCAGACGATTTAATAACATTTCTTGTATGTAATAGCAATGGTAATAGTCAGCAGTCAGTGATTCCTATAAATCTATGACTTACGATTAAATAAAAAGTATTAGCTCAATTACCTACCTACTTTATATTTTAATTAAGTAGATCTGTACAAATTAAAACATTGCAATTTAGTTTAGAACGCATTTACAACTGATATTTAGCAATTTAAAAGATTATATATAAATTATTTCAATCGAAGAAAACGACCACAATTTTTTGTATATTTATCAAATGCTCAAATAGATTTAAATAAATTTATTCCAGATTCGCGAAAACCAAATATTAAAATCAAAATCAAGCCCAAGCAAAACAAGGAAAACAATTTATTCGTTGGAAAATCGTCATCGTTAGTGTATCTAGATTAGATTTTTAGTGGGTTGATCAATCATTAGGCGCTCTCTTCTCTTTCTTGCAATCTGTAAGGAATATTGTTAGTATTTTCAACCTTGTAGTTCCAGTTGCTCTATAAACTCCCGAAGATTATCTTCGTGGGATCTATGAATCTAACATCGGCTAGCCCCAAGTACGCCTGTTAGACGTTATCATATCCCTGTTGAACTTGTGTCACTTTTCTACTGTAATCAGTATTTATGTAGGTATCCTTATCAATTTTACCCATTTTCTCGAGGTGGTAACTAATAAGGATAGGGTCGCTAAAAAAACGCGTAAAGATGCTACTATATCTAAAATTAAAACAATATGATAATAATAATAATCCATGCCTTAGCATCCCTCAACAGCTTGCGCCAATTACAGGGGGCATCGGCTGGCCATGGGTTATTATTACGCCTGCGGCTGTAGACCGACTTAAGATGTTATCTTTCCGCATTTGCCGTGGAATTTGGGAAACTACAGAAAACCAAATTCCGAAAGAGCGCACCGGGATCCGAGCCCGATACCACCAGACTGTGAAGCGAGCGCGCTAGGCACTGCGCTACACAGCCGGCACAATATACCTAGGTTCCGTCTCTATAGCTTGCGTTTTGAGCTCACAAGTTGGATCTTGGTAGCCCTATTAACTAAACTATTTACAAAATAATGGCGTATAAACAAAGACAAAACTAAATAATATTTTAGGGTAAGATTGTAAAGAACCGGTTTTATTTTCGTTGGTTTATTGAATATTTTATAAATTTTCCGTTGGTAATCCAATAATAAGAAAACTATTCTGTTGCGGTTTCATCACTCAATCATTCGTGTAAGAGCTATCGATATTATTCGCAATAAAACAATTTGAATAACCTGAATTTTCGCGAGAACACAGATCTCAGAATAAGGAGAATAAGTATATACTTACCTTATATTAGTATAGTGGTCATCCACGGTTTTACTTATCCCTCATTCAATTCAGGGTTTGAGATAAGGTTATGGTGGGTTTACATTATTCAAGTGAGTTGATCAAGTCAGTTGAATTCAAGTAATGTGGGCGTGAGTTGAACATCTAAACCTCTTCATTCACTTCAGTTTATCAAGTGAATCGAATGGATTCCGAGTTGACACATGTTTAACTTTTGAAGTTCAATTGAAGGTAAAACAAGTGTTTGAAATGGCGGGCAGTAGATGGTCGGAGGAGAAGGCATGAGTGTCTGTCGAATAGGGAAAGTAGTGCATATGAGTTTTCAAACAGCATACAATGCACTTTCTACTACGTCGGCACTAATTTTCTTTTCAGTGAAAAGTACTCCACCACACCAAGAACCTACCACGTCCGCCCTAATTTAAAGCGACTGAAACGTTCCGGTGATGACATAACGTGGTCTGCAATAAACAAATTGCAAAAAATGTGTCAATCTGCCACTGAATTCTTAAAAGACGAGTTCGAAATTTTTGGTAGATATGTTGCCAAACAATTGCGGAATCTGAACATTATCGGAGCAGTTGAGAACCAAGTCGAAATCAGTATTCTACTTTCAAAAGCAAGGATTCAAGATATTAAAGACAATCAAAACTTGAATGGTGCTCAGATATCTCAGTTGTAACCTTTTGCAGAAGGTTCATATTAGGCCAGCACCCCACAACACTCCACAACAAATGGTAGAAAATCACAATATTTGTATTTATGTAAACTTGTTAAACACATCACAAGCTACCCATGCAACAGAAGACATTCTCCCTCAAGCAGTGGGGACTATTCTCCAATAATTTATTGTGTTCCAAAAAATATTAAATTTATGTTGAGTTAATGACCTGCTATTTCTTACTTTAATATATTGATGTAGCACATGGTAAATTGCTTCGTATCTTTTCTAATTGTTCACTAGCTGAAATGAAAACTGCATGGCGAACAGCTTCGCGTACTACTACTTTCGCCATTTTAAGTCAACTGAATAGAATTCGTGTCGATTAAGTGTGGAAACAAGTAATTGAATGCAATTCACTTGAATTCAACTGTCTTGATCAACTCACTTGAATAATGTAAGCCCACCATAACGGTATTAATAAAGAAAAAGTTATACTATACAAATGTGTATAATGTGCTCATTTGAACAGCTCATCTAGTTTGTGCTGACATTTTGATAGAAAAGGACGTAGATACATGAGTATGTGTTTTCGTTTACATAAACATAAATTCAAATGACATTTAATTTGTGTCAATTGGCATCACAATTAGCAATGAAATTCCTACGTCAATTCTAGTTTAAACAAATTGCTTGCCACTTTTAAATATTATAGATTTTAAAATAGTCCTCACCTTAAGTTTTAACCACGAGTATCAAATTTTCATTCTAACCGAATAGCAGACTATATTTTCTCCACGAGCAAAAAGTACGAATCAGAAACAAATAAAATCTGTACAATCTGTCAAAAACTCATTATTACGACGCGCCCATTTTTGTATGAGACTGACCGTTTCGAAATCCATGGCAACCTATGGCGTTTAGATCAATTACAGTATCTATGGTATGTATATTCATTCAGTATCTTGTTATAAAATGAAAATACACGCAAAACGCATAAGAAGCAAGTGTTTCAGAATAAATAATCTAACTCAAGAGTGAGTTTTACATTCCATTATTGAAAATGATTTTGGTATTATTGCATTCACTAATGGTCGTGGAGAAACATATTTTAGTCTATGAACTATATTTCTAATAAACACTTAAACACAAACACTTTGACATGAGAATTTTTCATTAGTCTGTTTCTACACTCCCCCGCCCACTAGTATAGCATCACCCCTTTACAAATAATACCTAATATTTATAATAACCCATAATCTTGCAAATATCGTGGTTGCTTGATTATTCTTTTAGGTCGTTCATTCTGTGTTAGCGTAGTAATCTTAATCGGTGATGATTAGTCTTAAATCATCACCAATTGGAGGTTTCAACACTGCATGGTTGGTCCGTGTCGCTACAGTATCTACTTCATCTTGAGTTTCAGCTTCATATAATATCGTGGGCTCTAGGGCATTTCCTTTAATTGGTTTTAGTTGTATTCTCTGCCTTCTGTAGATACCTCCGTCGTCAGTTTTCAACTGCGTAGTATTCGCCTTTTCTCCTTCTTCCAAGTTTAACAATTTTCTTTCACCTTTACTCCAATATTTTTCTTATTGACACAGTTTCTGTTGTAGCTCTTCTCTTCCATCTTTGATAATTTTCGCTTATAAATTGCTTTTGTTTTCTATTAATAAGGCTCTCAATTTTCTTGCCATAAATAATTTCCGACGGAGCGGGCAAGTCTAGTTTCGGGGTGGCGTTATAGTCGAGTGAAGCTACCGCTGTCACATGTTACATATATGGTAGTAAAGGAAACATATTTTATTTAACACAAACACTTTCACATGATAGTTTTTCATTACTCTGTTTTTGAATTCCTCCACCTACTCATATAACAAAACTAATTACCCACACAGACTACAATTTTTTGATTTGTTTGTAAATATGAACAATAATAATGGAGAGCTTTCATATTTACTGAAGAAGCATAGTTTTGTAAAAGGGAATACTTCAATTCACAAAATATAAAAATTTGGAGTATTAAAAATCCTCATGCAATTATTGAGGAATAGCTACATCCAGGGAAAATAGGTGTTTGAACAGTGATAGGTTAAAGGCGAATCATTGGACCAATAGTTTTTCAGAGAACCTTAACTCCTGGAAGATACCGCACAGAAATTTTAGCACCATTTATCAAGAAGTTGGATAATGATGAAACTCAATACGCAACAAAATGGTGTGTGTTGTCACTGATCCTACTGTGAAATCTTTGGACCATTACTAGAATTTTTTAATCAGCGTATAATTTGTCGAAATACTAAAATCCCGTCTGCTCGCTCATCCACCTTTCTTGTGGGCTTATCTAAAAAATAGCATATTTCGAATAACTTTATTGAATTTGTATGATATACAGCAAAGAATCGAATACAAATGCATCGAAATTAATAACTATCCAACACGAAAAGAAAATTTTCAAATGTATTGCTGTCACAGGACAACATTTTCAACACCTGTTATAATTTTGAATTATTTATTTATTTTTATTGCAAAATACAGAGCACATTAATACTATTATACATCATAGTTTTGAAATGTCAAATGGCCAAAATATGTATACTACTTTATAGGTCAAGTAGTCACTTTTAATTACTGACAGAAACCTTCTGACTTTTCGCCTCTAGCGTGGTGACACGTTGAGTTACCGTGACCTTCTGGTACCTTCCCTAGATACTCTCTTTGCTCCTGAAGAAGCCACTTACATTAGTGGCAAAACTTAGAGCTTTTTATTGTATATCTTGTGCATTACCTATATTTTTATTTGTACTGTATATATTTTATTAACCATGACACGGTCAACACCCGGAAACCCTATAGAGACTCGGGCCGTCGAAGCCTTCGATATCATACTTAAAAATATTCTCAATATGTCACATGCTACTTCAATTTTTCAGATGAACACATGTTACACATTCAACTGGTACCTCTTCGATGTGGTACGTTCTTTCTTCAGCACCAGCTGATTCATTTCCAACAGTAATATCGCGTAGATGTTTGGAAACCACTAGCACATAAATATGTGACAATAAGTATTTACTACTTGCACTTATTTGGTATCTTCTGTCCCTGCCAATTGATTATGTATGTGGTCGGGTGCAATTGTATATACATATTACTTAAGACCACTTTACACCATGTTAGATTCATACTTTTGCTATACTAGGTTCTATTCTAGGATTTTCTAAATACTTTTTTATTATACCTGCATCATAATGTTGGTATCTCGAACGCATTTGCGTGCGAAAACGGGCCATTAAAACACCGGGGTGTTTTAAAGTCGCCTAGGCAACAACATATATACTGTCATTACATATGACAGTAATGACAGTAATCGCGCCACAATAGCATCAATGCTTCGTCCACAGTGTGGTAATTCTTCTTTGTCATCCAAGCTAATAATTTCTCATATTCTTTATAATACGCAATTTTTGTGGAATTAATTTCCATTCGGCATGCTCAGCTAATCGTTCAACTTCCGAAGAAATCTCTCCACTCATATTGTCCATTCTAAATTCACAAAATTTGACATTAAATGTCACAGCAATCACACAGCAACCAATCAACAATAATTTCTAGCCGTTTCTATGTTCATTATTAAAAATTAGAACCACACCCTACTTTGTAAAATGCACCAATTCTTCTATTCTTTTTGTTATTTTCGCATTGTAGTGCAGGTATAATAAAAAATAGCGTATAATACGCGTGTATAAGTGCCTTTAAAACACTTGCGCCATTTAAAAGCACTCCGCTTCGCGCGAATATACTATTTTGGTGGGAGTACATCAAATCAATACGTGATGGTGCTACTAAACAGCCTTTAACTTCGACCAACTTGACCAACATAACCAAACTTCGTTTCCAATAATATACTGAACTTGTATTTATTTTCCGATGATGGCCAATCTGCCAAAAGTATTTCTGCGCATGTTCTAGTATTAATTTTAGAAACAAAAATAGGACAGGATCTAGTTTTTAAAATAGTATAACATCTAGTATATTTTGGCGTAAAATGACCTTTATATGATACTTTTTCTGACTATTTTGACTAGTTTCTAGATAATAGTACAGAAAAAGTATGACTGGTGTAAAGTAGCCTTTAGATGCAAACGAAGAGTTGGTTGGTTGAAGGTTAGTATCGACTACTTTGGAATTGTGTATGTACACACACATCTTGTTTGATTTAAATTTAGTAAGTGTTTTTTTGCTTACTTTGAATATTGTTTTATTTTCAAATTGATTTGTAAAAAATGTTATCCTGTCATACAATTTGGGAAAAAAATCTAGTTTTCTTCGTAGTATTTCTCGTTTCTCACTTTTTCGTAAATCTGCTTTTTTGCTAAATATCATAAATCATTGATTAATAATATCAATAACAAAGACACGTGGACGGTTAAGTTTAATAGCTTCAGTGAGAATCAATAAAGAGACATCATGCGTACGAACACAGGTGGTTACATTAAATACTCATTAGGAAGCGTTTGTAGCTTTTTACGAAATTAGATACCCTTCCAAATTACATTGAAACAAACTATATAGTAAGTTAGAGAATTATTGAAGTACGGGTAATACATGAAATATACAACGGATAAATTGCATGTTACAAACTACAACTTGGTAACAAATTCTGAGTGTTAATACATATGTATAGAAAAGTTGTTCGTCCATATAACTTTTAATGTCAATTAATAGCTCAGCATTTGCTTCTAAAAATAAAAACGTAACGAAACTGCAAATATAGCTTTGAATTACTTACCTATTTAATCAAGCCAATGAACTAATTCGAAAAATCACTACTTCAAATAATCTTCTCCAAGATAAGCACAACTTGACCTATAGTATTTTTATACTATATACTACTTACTCCTATCCGTTCGGGGCACAGGGATTTGACAATCTATTAAGTATCTAAATATAAGTATCTAAATCTTATTTATTGATTTATTGATAGACACTTTCAGATAAAATATTTCGTATTTAAGGCAGATTTTGAACTCGATCATTCTGGCCGCAGTACTTGTGAAGAATTTGTGTTGAACAGTCCTCGAGATTTATTATATACATTCATTTTTATGTAAAACTATTGCATTAGTTGAGTCTTATAGATTTTCACTAAATAGCTTTCAGTGCATTTGGAATACCAGCGAAACTATTTAGATTCCTAATCAGAATTTGTTAAAATAGAACAAATAAAACAAACATCATTGAAAGTTACAAAATAACCCGCCCACACAGTTTTTCTCTTTCTAGTTATCTTTGTACTTAAAGCATTTTCATACTAGAAATAATTTACCAAATAGAAACGGAAGTGAGAGAGAAGGAATTATACAGCTTTTAGTACGTACACAAAAATGTAACCTACATTTAGATACGTAGTATACCGTAGTGGCTTCAAATATTTATTCTCAACCACCTTCAGCTGTCATAAATGTAAATTTGTTCGTAAATTTACGCCGCAAATATGAATAATTTCATTTAGTATGCTGCTGTAGCAGACTAACACAGTACCAACGCACTAGCCACAAGCGTTTCACGTTAAACATATTAACACTCAACTCGTAGATAATGACTGGAACCCGGCTCCTAGTCCAAGTAATTAATATTTGATGTACGGTAGTCTGTCGGTTTATCTCCTTACATAGTAATGGATTTCCTTAATGTAATCAATGTACCTTCTCATCTATAGAACCTTCCAACAATGAAGAGTTCCCTGCCTTTACGGCATTGCACGTCAAGGAGCACTATGTATTATAATGAGATGCTAGATAATAGCGGTACGAGGACTGTCTAACAGATAGTGATAGCGCTAATGTATATCAGTAAAAAGATGCCCTAAAGTATCGTTACCTTACCTTTGGTGATGGGCTGACAGGTTGGTGGAGGGGTGACGTTTGGCTCCCTGGGGTTGAAGATCTTTGTCGCAGTCGGGCTAGGGCGGACCTCAGCCCTTCCGTTATAACGTTCTCTCCATCACCACTAAAATGATAAAAAATAAAATGTAACTAATACCAATTAATAAAACACTTAGGTACAAAGATAATAATCGCGAACGATATTTTTTTTAGATATATTACAGAAGTCTAACTATATCAGGTAACCTACTTTCATATTTTCGGGTAACCTGTGAAAAAAATGAGATATCTACAGTTTCAGAATTTCGTTTTCCTAAAAATGCTAATTACGTAAGCAGAGTTCTGTTATTCTTTACCATTTTCGAACTAGAGGGCGTTGTTTAAAATTTGACGAAATCAAATAGCCCATTATCGTGCTTTGTTTTGGCTATCGCTAAATAGGTTAGCCATTTTTCATACAGTTTTCTGAGTTACATCTGATACCATAAAGCATCATATATATTTGAAATCGTTAAGTAAATTTTGTGACATTTAATGTGATCAGAAAAGTGCCTGAAGCATGTCAAAGCATTTTTTACGGTATCTAAGAAATATTACCATATTGCCAAACATTGGAGAACACCGTGTAGTTCAAAAAACGGTCAAAGATAATGCAATTCGGTTGATGATGATGATGCGATTCGGTTTGTATTTTTAGAAAAAAAAGGTTTTCGTACAGATTCCCTTCAGCCCTTGAAAAATACGTAAGTGGGTCAGCATATACAAGTACCAGGTATTAACATCATTTATTAGTGTACTGATTACCTAAGACATACATAAAGATTTTACTAGTTTTCTTCGTTTACCGTCCGAAAGGTGTTTCATCTCATTACCGATTCTTACATAACATTAAACGTTCCACATTTTTATTATTATTACAGCAATGTACTGCGCCACACGTCTCGTACGAAGGCGGATTACAGAGAATAACAGACCGCCAAAGGTACAGATAAAAAAAGTTTCCGGTTACCTTGCTACCTCTATATGCCAACGAACTGCCGCGTGTCTCATGTATTTTATACTCCCTTACATGCTCGTATAAAAAAGGAATACTTTTTTGCAAATAGAATTAACAAGAAAAAAGTGGAAGCCACGAACAAAAGAGGCTGCCATCGCAAAGAAAACGTGGCCTTTAAATTGTAAAAATTATGTTCTCTAACATATTAGAGAATAATTAAAGTGGTCTCTCTTCATTTTTCGAAACTAATTTACAATTAATAATAGCATAAGTTTACTAGCTTGCCTCTGTCTAAATAAGTTTTTTAGAGATTTCAATTTTTTACAAACAAGCCTGTAAAATTTACTTCTACACAGTTGATTCGGATGCGTACGTAAAGGCATTTTATTTAAATTTAGGTCGGTCGTTCAGTTTTTCCCATTTTGTTTTCGTTTCAATTTCTAGATAGAATTCTGTGTGGTTTTACAAGATCAGCAAACACGCAAAAACTGAATTACTTCGAAAATATAAACCTGTATTTATATCAAAATTTAAAACAGTGAGTTGTATATTGAGTTATATTTATTTAAATATTTACAAAACTGAAACGAAGAAGACAACGTGCCGAATTATTTTTTGCTATATTTTTTAATACTCCCACGTTATCAAAGAAGTAAGTTAACTGGTTTTGAAGGTTATTCTAGGAAAAAAAGAATGCAATATGTGTTTGAATATTTTTCAATTAACTTACACTTATCTACTTAATGTTAGAACTATACTAGATCAAAATATATTTTTAGAAGACTTTTCGCTAGATGGTTGAACACACTCCGTTTTCTCTCTTAAAAAAAATTGTATATGTACTAAGAGATTCAAAAAGATTGTCATTTCCGCACCTGTAGATAATAGCAGAATGTAGGTATGTGCCGCCTGCTTGTAATGATGGTTTGAACCAAGTCAGTGGCGGAACACAATCAAGTAAGCGAACTTGTCATAATAAAGAAAACATAACCAACATTTGACTTCGTATTATAATACTTATTTTTGAACATGACTATATCTTGTATACGACGTATTACAAAGTGCCTGTTTGTTGTTTAGGCATATTGTATGTGGTATAAGCAATGAAACAATCACACCAGTTCGTATTAACCGGTTAATTATTTTTCTACGGTCAATTAATTACTAAAAAAAGCAAGTAATAAGTATTTTACTTTGCTTAAAAACTCACTATACTGGAGGAAGTAGAAGCTGAAACCAAAATATGCTATGCTGTGGCCTGCAATTGAAATGTTTATGAAATTATGCGCTACTAAACGAATACATTTGAAAATCTTTAGTCGAAGAAGACAGATAAATCTGAGGATCTACAATCTACTCCCGATGGTGATTTCTAATGGCTGCTTAACTACCAGCATCACTTGTCTAAATTTATACACAGAACCCTAAAATTTAAATGTGTTGCTGAAGTTTTAGCAGTTCTAAAAATTTTTTTAGAAATCGACGCTGCTTCTGTTTAGCAGAGGGACAAAGGAAGAGAATTTGTAAATATGAATAAATTCAAATATTAATGGTTATTCTCAGCAGCCAAAAAGTCGAGGAAGTGTTGAACGGTCCAATCAACAAGTTGAAAATATGTTAAAAGCTTGGTTCAGTGATAGTGGCCAGTGGAGCTAGAAAATGTTTTGGATTGACAACCACCTCAATCATTTAATTTTACTGAAAATTTGGATAATAATAATGGTAGATGATATACCAAATCTTATCGCTGAGCTAAATTTTTTTGAAACGGATCATAAAGTGCCAAATAAATGACGTTTTAGAGGAATCAATGGAAATAAATAACTACGTACATTTTATAATCTATGTATATTCATCAATATTTAGAGATTTTATGTAATGTATCGTACTCAGTTTAAACAGGTATTGTGAATTATTTTTGTTGTTATAGAATATAGAGTTATATGACCAATTGTTTTTCTTTAAATTTAAAAACGAAATGAAATGTAATCTGTTTAACTTGCATCTTTATTAAATTTTGGTTTTACAATTTAGTATTAACTGGTGATTAACTAAATTTAAGTATAGTTTATTACATGTGTAGATATTAATAAAAAATATCCATTACATTAAAGGTACGACTTACAATATGTATAACTATTAAGTAACAAAACTTAAAAAATATTTAAAGCAAGTGTTCAAAATGTCCACCATGAGTGACAAGCGTCAACTCTTCGTTTCATGCTTTCGAAGACATTGATTAATTGTTGTGCCGTTATACTCTGTACTGCATTGATAATTGCATCTCTCAGTTCTTCTACGGTATGCATGCGGTGTTTATAGATTCTATTTTCTAGATAGCCAAACATGAAATAATCTAATTGTGTTAGATCAGGCGATCGAGGTCGCCATCTTGCACTCCAACGACCCTGTCAGCAAAAAAGTCTTGGAGATATTGACATGTTTGTCAAGCAGTATGAGCTGGAACATTATCGTGCTGAAAATAGCCTGTTTGGAGCTCATTCTCTTGCAATTCTCCAATAAATAGCTCTAACATTTGTTGGTAACGTTGGGCAGTTACAGTGTCCTCAAAGAAAATTGACAGTATAATTCGTTGCCTGGACATAGCTAACCAAACTCCAATTTTTACGGGGTGCAATTGTGTTTCTCGAAACACATGTGGATTTTCTGCAGACCAGACACGATAATTTTGTGAGTTGATGTAGCCCGTTAGATAAAACCATACTTCATCGGAGAAAAATGATTTGTTTAATATATCATCCCTTAAATTGTTGTTAGACCAATTACAATATTCTAATCGCCTATCGTAATCTAATTCCTGTACCGTAGAAACTTTATAGGGATGCAAATGTAATTTTTCTTTGACAGCTCGTTGCGCTGAAGTGTATGATAAGTCTGTAAAATTATAATATATAATAAACTATTTCAATTAATGTTAACTTTGATTTTTACCTGCTTGTTGAGCTAACTGACGCAATGGTTTTGTAGGACTTTGATCTAGACGAGTTCGTACTTCCTCAATTTTGTTTTCTGTAAGAACTGTCTTACGACCAGATGATTTGCTTTTACAAACACTACCTGTGTCTCGAAAGCGGTGTACGAGTCGATAAATGTGTCTGTTTAAAACCAAATCATTGAACTCTTCATCTGGGAACTGTATACGGAATTCTTGAATACATAGATCTACAGAGTATATCCATGCTCCTTCATCATTCCGCTGTCCATTTCGGAAATAAGCTTCCAAAATAAATTTCTCGTGTTCTAGCGTGTAGGGCATTGTACACTAAACAGACAAACTTTAGATAGGTTAGGTGGATATTGTGTTGTAAAAGAACTTGGTGTCTTACCAGAGACCCTTATTCCCTTATTCTATTACAGTATTTAAAAAATACTATTGTTGGTGATATTAGATTTAAATATAAACGGTTTGAAAAAAATAGATAAATAAACGAAGGAAACTATAACACGAACACCAATGTCACCAAATGTCAACAAAATCGATTTAATGTATGCACAATGTATGAAATTTGTATATAGATAATTTCACTCATTAAAATGGTAGTAAATATAGATAAATTTTCCCGGAAAATAGTTTTTTTACTAGGACATGCAATCATTCTGAATCGCATTGTATTTGCCTACAAAGCTCAGTAAATAAATAATTCGTCAAAACAATAATAGCAATACATATTATACTATATGTACATCTAAATATGATGTTTGCAGTAGCCACTCTTGTTGAATATTCACTTGTGGGTTATTTATTGACCAAAGTCGACAATTGTGCGTGTTCACGCCAGCACTACGTTCAAAGTGCGCTTCACTAACCCAAAAATGTTGTTAAGCTTCTGTGAATCCTATTAGTTTGTTTATGTTCAAATAGAACCTGCATCTTATATGGATACATGTTAATTGCCTTCTAAGAATTCGCCATACTGTTTTCTTACTTAATTCCAAACGTCCAGCTATTTTATTTGCAGCACTAGATGTTTCATATTCGTTTTCATGTGCGTTTCTTGTGTTCTTGCGTTTCTTGTAAACTACAATTACAATATCAGTCTTTTTAAAGCGTAAAACTTTTAAACCATTTAATGTACGAAATCGTCTTAAGCCTGCGATAAAACTCCGTCCACATTCATTACAGCATAGAAGGAATCCAATACGAGTTGCAGGTATAAACTACTCCTTTCTACAAATAACTCCTCTTTCAGCAAGAACAAAACGGTGTAATATGACACATACAACGTTATAAAACGCACTTATTTGTAATCGAGTCTATTGCTGTAACGACAAAAATCTAACAAATAAAACCGTTACCCATCTGGTAGTGTTATTCTTCAATATTATAAAGATGAACGCAAATATTAATTATTTAAATTACCACTTGCTTTTGAAAAACCGTGTATATAATTTACCTCTAATCTAATATAATCTATCTGTATCTAATTTAATTTATTACATTTAAAAGTAAATATAGCAAAAGTATGGTAGTTAAGTGATACTTTTGCAAATCCCATAAACGATACGTATTTGGATTTGCATAACTCCAGTATGTTCTTTCTGAATTTGTTGTTTGAGTTTCCCAAATTCGACGGCAAATACGGAAAGATAGAGTCGGTCTACAGCCGCAGGCGTAATAATAACTCATGGCCAGCCGATGAACCCTGTAATTAGAGCAAGCAGATGTGGGGATGTGAAGGCGCGAATTATTATAATTTTTATAATTATTTTTTGAGACGCATATACTATTTCTAAACCAATTGATTTAGAAGAATCGGATGCTGTATTTTAAATTATAGCGATTTTATTATAAGTTGATAATTTCCAAATGTGATGTTAATAAAATAATGACATGAATGACAGGTTTAGTAAAGCAACACTCATTTACATTTTTTTTTCACATAGGATGGCGTGCTTACTGTTGAAAAAATATTGTTCGAATGTCAGATATTCACAAATAAACAAAGGAGGAATCGCAGCTCTTCCAGATGACCTATAAAAAATATAAAACAAACGATAAGTAGCACAACCCCTATGGCAAAAAAAAGAAATATATAATATCACGATTAGGTCACTCCTAAACTATTTACGTGTTTTGTTTAAGAAGAAATTGTCTAACTTTGTGTTTAAATGCGGCAGCGAGAGCTCTGTTATGTGTAGAGCTGAGGAAGTTTGCGGTAAGGCAGGACCGTATGTGGTGCATATGCACCTGCGTATAAACACGATGCAGCGAAACACTTTAGTTAGTCGTGAATCGGCAATGTGATCGTGTGTTGCGTTGAGCTCTATTTAATAAGTATGACGGACGTGTCCAAGCACGCAATACTGCTTTATCGTTAGCGGAGTCACTGCAAATACCGGACGATGTACACGCACAGCTGTGCGCAGTAAATGACAACAAAAATGTGAATGTAATAGAAAAGTTCGAGAGTGTGATAAACAATGATTTTGATTTTACCAGATTAAAACAAATTAGTAATGGTGCAAGTGTAGATCGCTTTCTATCTATAAAGATTATTTTAATTGTGCGTGTGTTACATCCGTAGATGTCGAGCGGTCTTTCTCAAAATATAAAACATTTATTCGTCACGGCGTACATCGCTCAGCGCTATAAATATGGAAACGTATCTAATGCTACAAACTTACTACCAGTCTTATCCACTTGGCGGTATGCAATAATAATCGTAAATAAGGTAAGTGTGTTATTTATATACAGTACACATAACTGACATACCTAAGTGATATAAATAGCGAATGCACGTAAAGCAATAAAATCACGCATGCATCTCCGATCGAAACAAGGTCATAATATTCGTGCGTTTACCTGAATACTATCCTGGCATACCGCAGCAATCCCTCAGCTCTAGTTATGTGGCTAGATAACGCGCTCATTGCCTGTGCACAATTATAACTGAAACTCCGTTTGAAGTACTGAGAACGATGTGCGGGAATATCTATCAAATCCTTTTTTCTAATGTTAATATGGTGCACATCTACTCCAAATTTAATTTTTGCACTCAAATTTTATGAACAAAGCACATAAAGTTGAACCTTCTTCGCTTATACATACATATTTAACCATGAAAAATCAGCCAATTTATGAGAGATATGCGCCCATCTCCTAATACCAAAGATAAATCGAAGGCAAGAATTCTGCACTACTTGTATCCTATACGGTGCGCGGTGGTCCGTATACCGAGTCACAATAATTGAAATTGGAGGACAACACTAGAGCGTTACATAACAGCGTTTTATTTAAAGTTATTTAAGATATGTTTGTGAGGATAAATTAATTTTTAGTTCATATATGCCCGCTAAATATTTGCGGTAGTGTTGTCTTTAAATTGCATGGCATCATTTCTGCAGACTTTATTTAATAAACTACCACTAATCAGCTTCAACGAAGGAAGAAGAAAACTAATAACAATCAGTAAATATCTCCATAATAAAATGTTAAAATCGGTTATGGAAAACTTAAAATTATAGAGTATTAATAACTAAGTAACGTCGTTTAAGAAGATTTCAAATTAGCAGACAGAAGTTTGAAATATAATGTATTAAGAAATGTATCATGCAGTCAGAAATTACAAATCTTGCGACAGCGAACAAAGATACAATTTTAGTCAGAGCAATTTATTATGTAGAAATTTGTGTAAAATAAAATTAGTATTTGGTATATTTGTATGTGTATATATAGCTTAGATCAAAACATTACAAATCGGAAGATCTAGAAACTACTGCAACAAATTAGAAGTGTTTTCAAAACTAACACACCAACAATCTCTTTTCAGATAGTAATAATATCTGTAGGACCAACATCCACGTGAGACGACCATACAGATTAGCTAGGTACACTTCCTTTCTAGATATGTTAATTGCGTCATTTAAGACAGCGGATAATAATAGCTATTCTACTACTTGTAGAGTATGAATACAAATACACAATTACAAATAGTATTTGT
Source organism: Popillia japonica (assembly GCA_004785975.1). Taxonomy (NCBI): domain Eukaryota; kingdom Metazoa; phylum Arthropoda; class Insecta; order Coleoptera; family Scarabaeidae; genus Popillia; species Popillia japonica. Next base: position 42,769 of record SMLS01075282.1, read on the forward strand.
GTACGAAAAGGGTGTTACAAAAAATTGAAAGAGAGTACATGCCCTTTTTTAAAAACAATCTATAATAAACGGAAATTTTATTGCGAGAGTTATGATAGTAGTATGACTGACGCAATACAATTTTTATAGTAATACAGTATACTAACATGTGGTTACAATATAATAATAAAACACAACTATTTATTACAATAAGCAATAGAAAACTTAATAAACAAGGAATTGCTCTTTGTACAAATGGAAACTTAAACAATAAGTGCGTTCATGCTCATAAAGTTGCTTCTAACTATTATCGATTTTGGTTAACTAGTAATATTGATAAACTTCTATTGTTCTGGAATAATTACATCACCGTTTAACAAAGTAAAACAATGCGATGTATAAATCTATATAAATCAAAAAACCTAAAATTTTCCATTTATTTGTAATTTGAACCAAGTTCAAGACAAAGTAGCACGGTATAATTATTTCCTTTTTTTACAAATATGAATATATACTTGATCTTATCCATTCTATGTAGTACGACAATGTACTTATGTGCCGCAAGTGAGCGTAAAATCTGTAAGTATTCTGTAATTTACAAAAAATATCCATTTAACATCTTCCTAGAATATCTTAAGTTCTATGTACATACATACATTAATTACGCAACTTTTCAGTATTGGAAAACTTTTAATGTAATTAAGTCATTGAGACTTTAAGCAATATCTGCTATACAACACAAACACATATTTTAAATAATGCGTTATACTAAAACCCATTGCTACATTGAATGTCTATAGAATAACTCAGTTATAGGAAACTAACTTTTTATGTAAATTAATACAACTGTAATTGCACCCGCTTTGAAGATAATCAGTTGTCTGTGAAAGAAGTACTATTCGTCAACCTTACTTGCAAATCAATATGACTATACGTGTGATAATAATATACATACATATGTATTATTAAGCCGACATTTACATAAAGGTTAAGTAATTAGTTTGTACAATAAAATTGTCGATGCATCGATTTTAGTCTGTTGCAGTTTAGATCTGTAATTAGTACGC